>CM076575.1:853933301-854165736 GCA_034641835.2 Pinus albicaulis | reverse complement strand
GCATGTCGCTCTTGAACATGACACTTCTTTCACTCCATGTTCGTGACTATTTGGGTTGGGTAATCATCTTAACGGTTCATCCACACCTATGGTTCATGATACCTTCACTTCGGTTTTAGGTAAATGCTGCCAACTCATCATAGTGTCGTCAATATGTTCAAGGGAAGTCATCCAATGATTAAAAAATCATCCATCTGCAATACTCATAAACCTTCATTTTCATGTCCGTCATCCCTGAAAATTGCTATATCAAGTCATAACCTTGTCTCTGAAATTAGTAACTCATGTTTTGCAATAAGGTGACTTCATGTCGACGACAAATCAATATCTAGGAAGTTCACTTAGAAACATTAGATTCCAGTACCATGAGGCTTGTTATAGCATCGACAAGATCCTCGCTTCGGTTTTGGCGAAGATTTTGTTTAGCGTTGACATCAAATCATCTATTGACACCTTACCAAATGTCTTCCATGGTGCCTTGATGGCCATTGACATTAATGGTGGTTCTCTGGCGTTTGTTAACGACTCCATCATTGGCTTGTAATCAAATGATTTCTTCCCATGTTAGAATACAAATCATATATTCACATGGCTAGACTTGTTCGAATGATCAGTGAGCGAGATAAAGACCCGCGATCTAGTTTCATTCATCAGGAACTCACGATTTAGAGTTGTTGTAAACATCATGCATTTAGTGACCTTATCCTGATTGTCATCTAAACATGGAGCTATGTCTGCAGCATCATACGCATCTGGCCCGACTACATTCCAATGAAAAGAGGACTACGAATTAAAGTACATGTTACTGATTGTTTTATGTCTTGAATATGGTCTCTCTGGTTACTGATGAAAAAAGGATATATCATGATGTAATGTATAAGATTGATGCGGTGACATAACTAATTTCCAGGACTCATCCTTTGGGTGTAAAGCATCTCATTCAAATGTTCTTATTATTTGGATCTCATGCTTTATGGGGAAATTGTTATAGGTCAATTTAGGAACCATTCCCAATAACCTGGTTAACTGGGCATCATCTCCAGGACCGATGATCAAGGGTCTATCATTCCCTATCATTTCAGTTTCTACATGCCCTAAGACAAGAAACAAGAGAAATCAAGCAAAAATTTCATCAAGCAAGGGTTTCCATGGTTTGAAGCTTATTATATAGCATATGAGAGCTCACCAACATAGGCTCTAAGGGGCCTAAGTGCATTTCATATGCAGGTAGCCCTATGCAAGGTTGCTCTGCAAATCACTTCCCAACATTCACAGGTGCATTGGTCACATTAGGAGTGAAATTCTCATTGTTCTAGAATCTCCATTTTTCCAGTGCCTTCTAGAAGAGTTCACATGTGTTAAGCTTTAGATCCAAGTGTCCATTTGACATCTACATGACTGGAAACATGTCTTGCTTATTTCTCTAAATTTATTGATTGCAAAACAACCTACAACTCATCTCTAAATTGAGCACAGATCTAAGTTCTTGAGAAGGAAGAATTTGAGTAGGGAAATGCTGGAGAATTTTCAATTGAGAGCTAGATTTTATGAAGTTGTTGCTAGAGAGATTTATACTATGATGAGGCTTGGGAACTTTGTTGGAAGGTCACTTCAAATCAGTCAATAGGTTGTAACCTCTCCTTCTATCATCAATAAAGAGTACTGCTTATTTTTCCCTATATGCATCTGTATTGGCTTTGATTTGCCATGTTGTAAGATCTTGGTTGATGTATATGGTTTATGCTTTACTAATTTAGTTAACTAGCTTGAATAGATATCTATATTATTGCATCTTCTGCTATTTCAGTGTTTTTTCTTAGAGGAATCATTCAACTCACAAACCACTTGAATTTTAAGCTGCAACGGAAGCGATAGAAGGAGCCATTTGGAAGCGACTGAACAAGTAAGCCTCCAATCCTCTCTGTATATCTATTTTGAGTTAGGAGAAATAGTCATATAGTCTTTCACCTGTTGTTATAGACTAACACCTGTCTAGGGAAGCGTAATTTATCCATAGATTACAATTCTGGCCCAAGAACATAAATGAACAATTCTTGGGTGATACAAATGAAAAAACCTCCTTTATATATATAGGATTCCATGGGGTCACAATATATTCCTAGCCGACCTAAAAATAATAACGTAAGGGCACAACAATAACAATAGCGGGATTTTATGGGGCACAATAATAATAATATGGAGACTACAGGGGTACAACGATAACAATAAGGGGGCTACACTAACAATAATAAGGGACTACGCTAGTAATATAGGTATCTAACAACTAGTGCCTACAAAGTAGTAGATGGGATTGGTAACTCTTGTAGGTTAGTGCCTACAAAATAGTAGTATGAATTCATGTCTCTTATAGGTTGGTGTGTACAAATTGATGTAATAGTAGGCTGGCTCATATAGGATATTTCATATAAAACAAATTGTGGTTTTCTTCCATAATGTTTTTCATCTATATATTGTGTTACTTGTTTAATTTATGAGATTGATGTTATATGATGTTAGAGTGTTTATATAAGTAAAAATTTTCATTATAATAATTCTCCTCCCATCCCCCCCCATCCCCCCTCTCTCTCTTAGTATACTTGTGAAAATTAACAATTGGTATCCAAGTAGGTTCCTTTAGAAACAATTTTTCCACTAGAAGGAAGACCTCATAGGGATCATGTCTATTCATGAATATTCAATCAAATCTCCAATATTTAATGGAAAACACTATGCATCTCTGAGGAATAGGATGAGATATACCTAAAATATATAGGCTATGAAATTTGTAAATATCTAGTGGATGGTTATAAAGGTCCAACATCTCCTCCATTTGATGAGGATGGAAGGAATGCTTTTGAAGATAATGTAAAATCCATGATCTCCATTGTGTGTGGTCTATTAGATTCAAATCTTGTTAAGGTGATGCATTGTGAAAGAAAAAAAGAAATGTGGAATGAGTTACAAAACAACTGTGAAAGAGATGATGTTGAAAAAATGAAATAAGTGGAGAATATGAATATGGATATTGCACATGTAATGAAAATGGAGAATTAAACTCAAAAGGAAGTTATCAAAGTTTCAAACAATACAAAACGTCTCAAACCATTAATGCTCAATTTATTTATCATCAAAATGAAGAATCAGATTCAGAGGAAGAAGATATTGATGATCTTAAAGGAGAACTTATATATGCATTAGAAGAAACATTAAAAAACTATAGGGCCTATTCCAAAAATATGAGAAAGAAAAGAATTATGATCTTGATTAATCAATAGTCTCTCTCTTGACATTACAACTAGAAGAGGCAAAGAGAAGAGAATAAATATTACTAAGACAACTCAAAGAAGAGGAAGGAAATTGTGAGAAACTAGAAGCTAAGACTATTTCCTTGATAAAGGATTTAAGAAAAGGTCTAATTAGCTAAATAAAAATTTAAAGTTTGGAAATAATTCTGAAATCTTAGATTATATTCTCAGTTTCCAAAAATATCATTTTACTGAAAAAGGTCTTTTTTATCATGGAACTCTCAAGAGATATGTGCATTGAATGAAATTATAACAAAATTCAAGAAGAACTCAAAACCTATGTTAATGTGCTCAAAGGATCTAGAAACAATGCAAGTAGAGTAAAAAAATGAAAACTAGGATCACTAGAGAAATGACCCCATGAACAACACAAGTAGCACTAGGAAAGGAAGTGAAGACTAACAATATCCTAGGAATGGACTTTGAATATCAATCCCCCCAATAAGGTGTTTTACATCCAACTATCAAAATATCTTCTATGGATATTGGTTTTCATCTAATTAGATTGGAAATAAGGAAATAGATTGTATATCATATGTAATTAATTAATAGATGAGGAATGGGTGTAGTGTATCATATAATATCTCAGGAAATGGTTGAGTGAGAAGATATCCTAGAAGTTTTAATGAGAATATCATAAAAAATTACAATTTATTTTCCCCATTTTTAGGTCATGTTGAATGTTTCAAGTGCAATAATTTTTTGCGCAAATGTCATGATTTTAGAAGCAATATGTTGAGGCATATAAATCAAATTATAGAAGAAGATATTGTGAGAAATGAAAATAAAAGAATAAATATTTGGAAAAGTAAGCAATAAATAAAATAAGAGGGTGTTTTTTTACTATAATCTCAAAACCAATAAACTTAAATGATACATTGATAATCAATGCTCAAAGCATATGACTAGAGATAAGAAAAGAAAAAAATTATCTCTAAAGTAAGACAAAAGTGGAAGTGTCACTTTTAGAAGTAATGCACTCGCTAGAAGAATGATAAAGGGATAGGTGTCCTTAATGAAAAAACTAAATCTCAAATTTTTTTGTATGATATAAAACATAATGTCCTAAGTGTTAGTCAAATGTGTGATCAATAATATGATCTCACATAACATTTTGAAGAATGTGAAATACAAAAAGTAGACTCTGAAAAATTCACATAGAAAATGAAACTAGAACCTCAAGTAATGCATATATATTACATGGAGAGAGAAAAAATGTTTCATGGGGAAATTAGATGTCAGTTGTTTATGGCATAGAAGTTTGGGTAATATTACCTTTGACAACCTAGTAAAAATACACAAAACAAAATTAGTGAGAGAAATGCCAAAGATATTAAAACCAGATGATACTATTTGTAATCCATGCCAGCATGGGACACATAGCAGGGTCAATTTTAATATAAAAGAATACTCATCATCATAGCCATTGGAAATTATTCATACAGGCATTTGCGGTCCAACAAGGAAACACAAATTAAAAGGTGGGAGATATTTTATGTTTTTTATTAATTATTACTCAAGAATTACATGCATTACATTCCTTAAAGGGAAATATGAAGCACTTGAAAAAAATTAAGCTTTCAAACCTCTAATTGAAAATGAGACTAACCTAAATATAAATTTTTTAAGATCAGATCGAGAAGATGCTTTTACCTCTAATGAATTCAACAAATTTTGTGACAATCATTGGATTAGAAGAGAGTTGTGAGTGGTAAGGAATCCATATCAAAATGGATTTGTTGAAATAAAGAATAGAACTATGTAGGAAATGGTAAGATCAATTATCAATGAAGCCAATTTACCAAACACATTTTGGGGAGAAGTATTCTATACTGAGGTATACATTTTGAATAGAGAACAATTAAGAGTAAAAAACAGTAAGAATCCTTATGAATTATGGAAATGAATACTAGTTATAGTCAAAAAATTCAAGGGATTTGGAATAAAGTGCTACATAAAGGTAATTTAAGTGAATTTAGGCAAATTTGGTTCTATAATAGATGAAGGAATTTTCCTTGGTTGTACACCCAGAAGCAAGGACTACAAATGTTACAACAAAATAATTTGTAAAGTATTAGAAAAAAATTATGTAAGAGTAGATGAAGTGTTACCTCATAAAGAAAATAAGAAATAAACGAAGAATCAAGGGAGATAATCAACAAAGAACATGAAGAGGAAAAAAAATAAGAATAAGATGAAGAAGAGGAAGAGGAGGACCTCCACATCTAAAGAATCCATCAACATATGTTCAAAAGTTTCATCTAGGAGATCAAATTCTTGGTGATATGGAGTTAGGAGTTGAGACTAGAAGTGAATTGATAAGAACACCGAGGCATGCCAAATTTTCATTATTGTCCAAACAAAACCCAAGAACTTTGCCAAAGATAATAAATATAATCATTGGATAAATGTTATGGATGAAGAGCTAGATAAAATTGTGAAAAAATGTACATGGGAAATTGTTCCTAAACCAAAAGAAAAGAATGTAATTGGAACTATGTGGGTCTTTATGAACAAGCTAAATGAGGATATACAAGCAGTGATGAATAAGGATAGATTATTCTACAAAGGGTATGCACAAGTGGAAGGTGTTGATTTTGAATAATTTTTTTCTTCAATAGACAAACTTGAATCTATCAAAATGTTTTTTCATTTTCTTATTTCAAAATTTTTAATTTCTATCAAATGGATTTCGATTTAGCCTTCCTGAATGGTGACCTGGAAGAAGTGCATGTTGAAAAACAATAATGATACTATTTTTAAAAACTAAAAAATGATGTCTACAAATTGAGGAAAGAACTACATGGTCTAAATAGAGCTTCTAAGGCTTCGTAATCAATACTTGACAAGTGTTTGAAACGACATGGATTCAAAGGAGGATTAGAAAATAACTTCATTTATATCAAAGTAGATAAAAAAAAATTGTTAATCAGCATAGAATGTGTATATGATATTATTTTATATGCGATGCTGACAAAATGGGAAAGAGTTTTGTAGAATAAATGCAAAAATAATTTTAGGTGTCCATGCCGGGAGAATTGTGATTTTTTCTAGGTTTGTAGATTATTCAATCTAGTAAAAGAATATTCATATCAAAAACTAAATACCTTAAGGATGTTGGAAATACTGAGAGGGGGTGAATCAATATTCCTTTTAATTAGAGAATTAGTTAATCTTCAATTATTATCAGTGTTTGTACAATGATAGCAACAAACAAGAGGAACAAAAATGCACATAGTTTTTAAGGTGGAAACCCACTCCAGGACAAAAACCACATAATGCTTTTCTAATAATTCTTTAATATTCAACTCCAATTGAAAATAAAGCTCCAACTTCCTAGAATCTAGAAAAGCATTCTTCTCCAGCTCCCACTGGATGGACGCTCCAACGCCTGATATTCTTCAGTAGTCAATTGAACGGATGCCCCAACACCCAATGAGCTACAAATCACCCTAGCACCACCCTACCACCCTATAGAAGAATAACACCTAGGCTGAAATAAGGTAAGTCTCAAGGCAACATCAAACCACGTCGCCTCGTATTATAGCCCTACGAGGACAGGAGAGGGCTCTCTCCGGGTCTATCTTGGAAAAAGGTCTTCAAAGGGGCTGAGATGACTTATAATGAATACTAATTTTAGGCTAGTAAAGAGATAGGAAAGTTTGATTTTGATTTTTTTTTGGGTTTTTGTTGAAAAAATGGGAAAAACAATTTGGGCTTGGGGATGAGGCCAGATCTTTGCAGAATTCGAGTTGGGGCAAGGTAGGCAGTAGTCTTGATGCTTTTTATTATGTGTATGGATGGATCAGAATGAAAAGGAGCTGAAGAGGGCAAGGGAGAACAGGAATCCTCTCCAAACAGGCGAAAACATGTAAAACTAAACAAATTTAAAGGCAGAGCACTGAAATCAATGGATTCTACCTCATTTACTCATTCATTTAGTTTCAGAAGCATAAGAAGGGAATGGAATACATCAAACATGAAAGAACTTACAATAAACTGAGAGAAAACACCATCAAGAACTGAAAGCCACAAGAATCCCAACAGGTGCTGCAAAACCTCTGATCTTTCCTTAGCCAAAATGTGAAAAATATGTACAATAGTGTGCCAAAATTTTCCCAAGAGTCCAACCAGTTCCAACCTTTGAAAATGATTGAGAAAATACATCATATAGACCATCCTAACCCCTTCCCATGCCTCTAGGGGTCGAATTCCTCCTTCTAGGAGCAGTTTCAACTAATTCTAAACAAGGAGCTAGAATCTAGGCAGCCAAACAACTTGCCTCTAAAAGGAAGGAAACTGATTCTTTCACTTGATTTTCACTTTTTTGGGAGTGAATCTTCTAGAATAGGTAAAAGTGAGTCAAAGTTACATTACAATCACAAAATTACATCAAGATAACTCAAAAATTACATCCACAATCAAAACTGGTCCAACTGGCCGAAATCCTGAGCTGGAAAATGAAAAATTGACCAATTTTCTCTGTGCGTCGCGCGCCTGAGCTCTATGCATCACGCGCCTTTCAGCCTATTTTTGGGGCACTTTCTGGCATCAAAATCAAGCTCATGATAGCTTTTTGGAAATCCCTGGATGTCTGCTATCCAACCCAAGTGGAATTTCCCAATTTGGAGCTCATTTGCCCCTCCAAAACTTCATTCTCCCACAAGTACTTCCTGCTGCTGAAAAAGGTGGCAGAAAGGTGATTTTCATGGTGTTTTTGGCCCTTTTGATCATCCAGAACTTGGTGAAATGCTTTGGCCATATTGGAGCATGCATAACTTACCATGAAAAATTCAAAAATATAAATTTTTCCTCCAGCAAGTGTCCCAATCATAAGCGCACGCGTCGACGCGCTACGCGTTGGGCTGAAAAACCTGTTTTGAGACCAAAATTTTCCAAAATGACAAAAACTTCTTCAAATTTTCTCAAATTTGGAGCGAAGACCCTCCATCATGTATCATGCCCAGCCAATGAAGCCTCGGCCAAAATCCGGAGTGGATCAGGCCTCTTCCGCCGTTTTAGTGCTCTGCTCAACCTCCTCTTCAGAATCTTCATTTTTGCTTTGCAGACGTGCATGCGGGCCCAATAATGACCTTTCATGTGACGGAGCATGTCTTTGTCTCTATTGGCCTTTTCCAAAAACTTCTCCAGATGAATGTTAACATGTGTGAGGCATGTCTCTCGCTCAATTGGTGTCATGTCGCCGGGTCTCTTCCGGGCCAATTGTCGATCTTCACGGATTCGCCGCAGCTCTAAAAGTGTGTGCTGATCCTCTAGCTGTTTGTTATGCTGCTCCAGATAGTTTATCACCCACTGAGCTCTCTGAAAATTAACATTCAGCGTTTCAATCTCGGCCTTTTGCTCCTGGACGATCTCTTTCAGTTTCGAGCTAGGAGAGCTCGCATCAACATCAATCAATGTGAATTCAGTATCTTGGCCTCCTGAGGGGCCCTCATCATGCATAGGCCTCTTGCCTCTGTCCTGAATCTGTACCTGTGCTAAAGAAGAAGGCGAGACCCCTTCCACCCCGGGTGGAGATAATACTCGCGCTACTGATGAAGTCAACAAGACCCCTTCCACCCCGGGTGGAGATAGTACTCGTCGTGTAGCTGCAAATAAGGCTCTGTGGCCTCGCTGATATGTCACATACACTGGAGCACTGATATGCTCGATCTCAGGAATTTCAAGCTGGTGTGAAGGCTCTCCCTCATCATGAACTACCTCGGGAGGCGACTGTGGCGCTGCGAAAAAGTCATGGGAGATGAAATCCTCCCAAGTAATGCCCTGCTGTGTCAACTGATGTACCACCATGATTTTGATCAGCGCGTAATGATATATGCTGCTATGCTGCTGTGCTGGGGTCTTCTTCTATACAAGAAAAGTCATCCGCTCTATGTTGCGATACATGAAGTATGGAATGCTCATCATACGTACCCTCGTGAAATGCATCAACAAACGGACATGGTACGCATAGAGACGCGAGAATCTGCCCTCGCAACTGAAATATCGAATGATGATTTTCATCAATGGTGCAAACTCATCCTTCAGAAATTTGAAAGGAAATACCTTGCTCAGCTGCCTCATAAACCCAGGTTTGATGTATGGCTCATAGTAGGATTTCTCTAGCTGCTGTCGTTTGTTCCGTTCCTCTCCTATGTTTGGTATTCTGGTGGCCTGAGCAATGGTCTTTGGTGACAGAATGAAATCTACTCCGGCAAGGTTTACACGGCCATCATGTAAATGTAGAACAAACAGACGAGCTAGCTCATGATGATGCTGGGTTTGTGAAATCATCTCACAGTACTGGAAACATGACTGATGCTGAAAACAATCCATTGCAAGCGGGCAAGCCTGCAATTGAGCCAAAGAAGTAGGCTCCTCCCTGACATGCCTACCACTTTTGCCACTTTTGTGAGACCTCCGTGGCACACTACCCTCTGCTGTGGAATCACTGTCATACTCCTGCTCATAAACTGAATATGTCTCTGACATGGCTTTGAAATCAAGATGTTTGCAATATATATGCTGATATAGGTATAGTGAAAACAAGAGTTCAGTGTATGCTCAAAACCCAAATGTGTCACATGTGTATCAAAATGTTATAGGAAAGCCACAGTGGTAATGGCTCTGTCAAATGAGTTTGAATGAAAAACAGTCACTGCTTTGATTATAAGGGGATTTGACAAGTGAGTAGAAAAGAGTGTAATGTGGGGGAAATAACTATTAGGAACAAAAGTGACAATAGCCCTTGCAGTGTTTGACAATGTCAATGGAGGATGTGGACAAGTGAAAATGGGACTATGTTATAACATGAATGATAAACAGTGTGACAATGACAATGGCAATAATAATGACAACAGTGATGAAATGGCCAAGAGAGAGCGTGAGAGCAGAGGCGCCACTGACAATAGATGACACAGGCATATATCAATAGCACAAGTTTGGAAATCCCCACAATATCATTAACATGTCTTTCAAAACCCTAGGGAGTGATTTAGCAATGAACATAGGGTTTATATCTCACCACACTAAACACTTGTTTTTTCATTTTCAAAACACCATAATCATGTCCAAAATTCACTAAGTAAGCATGAAGAACCTACTTGCAAGCAAATGGAGGCAATTTGGCATGAATCTGGGCGAAGGAGCAAAAATTTTCGGCCCTGAAACTCTACGCGTCGCGCGCTTACCCAGTGCGACGCGCGCGGTATGTGCGTCGCGCGCGTGCAAATTTGCACGGGCCTGTGAAGCCCAGTGCGTCGCGCGCCTTGTGTGCGTCGCGCGCCTCCTGTGTGCGCCGCGCGCACTTCCACCTCCAGTCCACGGCTTTGAAAACGAGTTTATTGCCTCCAACACTCCAAACTCAACTTTGCTTTGGAAATTTATGAAAATAACTTGTCCTCCATGGTTTATATGGGTTGAAAAATATCTCATAAGAATCAGATTTGATTTTAATTTTCTCCATAACCCACTTTGTAATGTTTGGCTTTCTTGGCACTTTATCATTTTAATGCAATTCTATCTTTGGCTTTTCACTGTTTTTTCTGAGTCTTGGACTAATGAAACTTGGTTGTTTTTGCAGGGATTTGGCATTTTGGCTTTGGCAAAGACCCGAGGCTGCTTTTGAACTTCTTATGGTGGAACAAATACACAATTATTACAAAAAATGAAATTTGACAATTTCTAGTTCCAAAACAGAGTTTTGGACTAGAAATGTCTTCAAATGTTTTTGAGAATAAAAATATGAAATAGGAATCCTTTCGAAACCAACCTCATGGCCTGCGGGCTTTTATCACATGTATCAAAAGACTGAAAACCCTAGACTCTAGGACTAAAGACTCTTTTTGACGAAAATAATCATTTATGACCATGAATGATGTGACCTGAACTTCAGTGATTTTTGAGGAATTTTAATTAGCCCTGCAGGTACAAGCATGAGGAAATACAAGACGACCAGACCCTCTCGTCAGTCAATGGCATGCCCCTAGCGAAATGCAACAAAGTGGAATGAGCGAGACACCTAAAAATGATATGCAAAAAGCGAAATCATCTCTGACGGAGGGCTGTAAGGACCAACTCTAACATTGGCTCCAATGGGGATGGTGGCTCCAAGGAGATGCCAAGAATGGCAGATCTCTGGAAGAGCTAGGCAGTGCCTTCATCCATTGGGCGATGGAGTCATTATTTCAACAGATAACACAAAACCTTGGACACATTTATTGACTGAAAACTGAGCAAAACTGACTCGACTTTAAAACTGAAAAGACTGATAAAACTGACTTGACAAACTTCAAACCAACTAACCTCCTTCTCCAGAATTATAGCCTTCGCTTCGGGCCCCAGACTGAAGAAAAGAGATTAGTCCACACTTGCGATGAAACAGAAGTAAAACGATATATACAATGATGATGAAATCAGCAGAAAATACTCAGAAGTGGTATCGCTTGAGCAGCCGACCATTGATCGGCCCTCCAGGACAATCATCCCCGTTCATTTCCTTGAGAAGAAAGGCGTTTTGACCACGATACGCTGCAATCTTAAAAGGACCCTTCCATAGGTTTTCAAATTTGTCGTGCTTTCCCTTATCTTCATTTCGAGCATCCCACTTCAAAACCACCTCATCCAGCTGAAACTTATCTGCTTTCGCCTTCCTATCATAAATATTCTTAATGCGCTCCTGCAACTTGAATGTATTTTGAAAGACCTCCTCCCGTGTCTGCTGTAAATGAATCATCTGATTAATCCTTCGCTGCATGGGATCTTCCTCACTACCGGCTTCCTGAAGCAATTTGACTACCGGGATAGCAAGAGAAGTGGGAAAAACTGTGTCTACCCCATACACCAACTCGAAAGGAGACATGCCAATAGACTTTTTCTGACTTACCCTATCAGCCCAAAGTGCATTCACTAATTTCTTGTGCCAGCCCTTTTTATTGATTTCCAACAATTTCTTAATGATATTTACCAAAGACTTATTTGAAGATTCCGCCAAGCCATTTCCTTGCGGATGGTAGGCAGTCGAATGTCCCAAGATGATGTTGTACTTATAGCAAAATTCAACCATCCTCTTTGACTTGAAGGCCGCTGCATTATCTGTGATTATCTTACTAGGACACCCAAAACGTGACAGAATATTATTTTCAAGAAAAGAGATGATTACCGCATCCGTGGCTTGTCGAGTGGGAATCGCCTCGATCCACTTCGTGAAGTAGTCCGTAGCTGTCAATATCCATCTATGTTGTCCAGAAGATGCCGGATGGATTTCCCCAATGAAATCCAATCCCCACTGCTGAAATGGTGCACTAACTTCAATTGGTTTGAGAGGCAAAGGCTGTAGTTTCTGCTTCCCTTCGAAAATTTGACATTCGTGACAATTCTTAACAACCTTATATACATCAGAAAACAAAGAAGGCCAATAGTAACCTGCCCTTAGAATCTTATTCACTGTGGTTTTCCAAAACAGATGGCCCCCGCAGTCTCCTCTATGAAAGTCCTCCAAAACTCTTTTGGCTTCCTCCTCTACCAAACAATTCAATAACATTCCACCAGGGTCTTTCCAATATAATGCAGAATTCAATATGCAAAACTTTGCAACCCTCAACTTCAAGGTTCTACTCTTATTTCTAGGCATCCCGGGTGGTGGAGACAAATTCTGAAGTACGTATAAAATGTCAGCATACCAAGGGGATGAAACAAAAATATCAGATACCTGAAATGATGTACTCTCCTCATCTTCATCAGACATGGCAGCGATCAAATTTATATCTAGAGCATGCAGATTTGTTTCAGCCATGAGCTTGGCTAGTCCTTGTCCTTTGATCAGCTTGGTCGATTTAATCTCCACATCATATTCTAACAACGCAGCGATCCACTTACCCCGTCTTCCTTCTGGATCTGCCTGTACCAAAACATCTTTAACTGCTGCGTTAGGAACGTAGGCTATAATGTGGGAATGCAGTATATACACACGGAAATCTTTCAAGGCCTTTACAAGCGCAAGTGCTTGTTTCTCAATAATATTGTATTTCAACGCTCCGTCCCTTATAATCTGACTGAAAAAAGCAATGGGCTTCTCAACTCCATCCCTTTTCTGCATTAAAACAGCTGCCAAAGTGTGCTTAGAAGCAAACGAAAACAAAATGAAGTCCTGTGTGTAGTCCGGGCTGATTAAAATAGGGGCTGAAGAAAGAGCTATCTTTACCAAATTGAATGATTTCACCGCCTCTTCTGTCCACTTTACCTGACTGTCCTTTTTCAGCATGTTTGTGATTTCTCTAAGATGCTCAGCAAGATTTGGAATGAAACGACGCAGAAAATTCATTTTACCATTAAATGACTGTATTTCTTTCTTGTTCTGGGGCTGTTCAATTTGCTGGATTGCTTCAACACGTGCAGGGTCAACACGAATGCCGTCTTTCGATATGATGTGGCCAAGGAGCTTGCCTTCATCCATGGAAAAAAGACTCTTTTTCGGATTCAGCGAAATGCCATATTTTCTGCACTTCTGGAAAACAACTTTCAAGTGATACAAATGTTCTTCATCAGAATTTGAAAACACAGTCAAATCATCAAGGTAAACAACCAAAAATACATCTTTCTCATTGGCGAAAGCCATGTCCATTGCACGCTGAAAAGTGGCACCTACATTTTTCAAACCAAACGACATCTTTGCATAATGAAACGTTCCCCATGGAGTGGTGAACGCAGTTTTGTCACGATCGTCCTCATGCACTAAAATTTGATTATATCCCGAATAGCCGTCGAGTAGTGACATCCTTGATGCTCCAACTACTCGCTGCAATATATGGTCCATTTTTGGCAGCGGATAATTGTCTTTTAATGATACCTTATTTAAATTTCTGAAATCGATACACAAACGGATTTCACCTGTCTTTTTTCTCACGGGCACCAAATTTGATATCCAATCAGAAAATCTGATAGGCACAATGATTCCTGACTTATACAACCTGTTTACCTCTTTTTCAATCGACGGTAGCAGCTTCAGATTGATTCTCCTCAACTTCTGACGGAAAGGCTTCTGATTTGGTTTAATAGGGATAGTATGCTGAATGATATTAGTGTCATATGTTTTTAAATCTGAGTAATCCCATGCAAAAGCATCAGCAAATGAAGACAACAATCTCACATACTCCGCTCTTACCTTTGGTGACAATGACTTGGATAACTTTACCATCTTGGGATTTTCAGTTGTCCCAATATTTACCTCTTCAACACCTTTTTCAGTTGGCCTCAATGTCGGTTTGCGGGCTACATCGTCTTGATCAAAGAGTTCCTCTAAAGAAATCAATCCTTTAGGAATGATGTTATCTTTAAGTTGTAGCACTTCCATTTGATTTATTTGTATATCATCATTACCATCATCATGTTCTGTATCTATGGAGGTGTCTTTAAACTTACCCTTATTTTGCAGAAAATCACTAATCTCCTCGTCGTCCTGAAAAACTTTCCAACATCTCTGATTGTCTGGAACAGTGGGGCGGTGCTTCACATGGATCTCGAACTTGTTGCTAGAATTCATTGGGATTTTTAAATTTCTTGCTGCCTTAGCAAGTCCATCAGCAACACCATTTTGTATGCGAGGCACACACGTCAAGGTACAATCTGAAAATAACTTCAAAATGTCTAAAACTACATTACGGTAAGCCCTCATGCGAGGATTCTTGGCTTGAAACTCACCCTTTACCTGCTTTATCACCAACTCTGAATCACCATAGACTGCAATTCTTTTCGCTTTCAGCTTTCTTAGAATCTTAAGGCTAGCAATCAGAGCCTCATACTCCACCTCATTATTAGAACAGTCAAATGCTAGTTTGTAGGAACATACTCTCACATTGCTTGGAACCTTATCCGGAGCGGAAAATGGACTGCGTATCCAAACACCAATTCTAGCACCATCACTACCCACTGCGCCATCAAAATCCATGGTCCAAAGACCATCTTCATCCTCCTCTAAGTGCTGAAATTGCGTCAGCTCTGTTTTTTCTGTTTGCTGCCCATCGTCTTTAGCTGATTGCTCAACAATATCTTGCTTTTCTCGTCTTTCTTTCTGCAGAACTTCTCTAAAATTTTCAGTGATCTCTGGTATATCTTCTGCCTGAACTAATTGACTATATATATAATTAAAACTATCATCAAAAAAAACAAACGACTCTAAGTTGGTATGTACATAATTTACAGCATGATTGATTGGTTTCTCCTTGCTTTTTATCATGTATTTCATCTTCTGCTCTCGATATAACTTTCTCATTTGACCGAAGACTAGAATTGTAGCATAGGAAAAATCTAACTGTAGTGTACCTTTCAACTTTTCCCCCCAAGATCTAGAAAGGAGCATCCCAAATCGAGGAGGAATGTCTGCCACGACCACATCCATCAAGACATTCTTTGCAGGAATTTGATCTAAACTTACAACCAAATCTTTGATGAGTCTGATACATCTCACGCGGCTGGAATCAAATGAATACAAATCATGGTATTTCCTTGTAATATCTAAACCCAACTTTTCCATGATCGCCTTTGGCATAAGATTTTGCGAAGCACCAGAATCGAACATGGCATTGTGAAATACATATTCATGCAACCTCAAACTGATATAAAAAGGAGGAACATCACTGTCAGGGGACTCACCATCTAAAGCAGGCCCAAATATCAATTCAGGCTGATCATCTTCTATATTTACCGTGTCAAACATTGGATCAAAATTCAGAATTCTGGAGACTTGACCTCGATAGCTGCTATTCTTCATAATTTCTGTCAAAGGAATAGATACCTTCAATTTGGAAATTTCATTTTCAAAACTAAAGGCTGAAACCCTTTCAACTTATTTGACCGGAACTTCGTTCTTTTCAGCCTTATCCTTCATTATACTGGACTGATTTTCCTTTTCTGCTGATGATGATTTACTAGCTGTAGGATCAATTGTCTCTTTTCCTTTCTTTTGTGGTATAGGCGAATCTATCTTTGGTGTTGAAGCCTCTTTTCTTTTCTGAATTGGGTTTATGGGAACATCTCGGTTTCTCAATTAGTATTTCTTCTGTTGAGCGAACAAAGCATTCAGATATCCTCTTTGGTATTCATCTGATTCTTCCTCCAGATCTGCATCGTTTGCTAAAATGAAATCCTCATCTTTTTCTGTAGCTGAACTTTCTCCATATTCTTCATCCTCAGTGATGTAAATAGGTAGATCATCGGGAGTAAAGAAGTGGTTTTGCTCACCTACTACATCATCATCATCGTCTGAATCTTGACTCACAAAATTGTGCAAAAGAGGTGTTTTAATCTGCTGCTGGGCTGCTCGCTCTTGTGCTCTCTGTTCACGCTGCTTAATTTTGAACTGTGGCTACTGCTGGCCACGGTAGTTGGGATTATGAATCTGCGTTTATGGCTTATCAAGCGTCATTCTTTTGAACATTTTTTCCATCTCACGAAGCAAGTGTTGTTCTGATGCAGATGTGGAAGCTTCTTCTTTTATGGTCACTCTTTTCTCTACTTTCAACCGGGCTCTCTTATCATTCAGATTCGCCTCAACACTAACAGCAATATTCTGCATATCTTCCAAGATAGGCGGTTCTCTATCTCGTAGTGAATAAGCCATCTCCGGATCGAAACCATCCGATAATTTAAGGAGAGCTGACTTTTTAGACGGTCTTAAGTCATCTGGAATTGCATTATAAACTGTATTGAATCTGATAATATAATCCTGAACAGACTCACCAGGATTACGCTTGATGCTGGTATACTAAGAAGTAATCTGCAGCGGATATTTTTTCATCTCCCACCGATCTAAGAATTGTGTCTGAAGCTCTTGTAATGTATTGATACTTGCGGGTTGTAGAGCTCTGAACCATTTACGAACCTCGCCTCCAAAAGTCTGAGCAAACAACCTCATGGACACATTTTCTTCATCTATTTCATGCAGGTCCAAGAAATCGATCATTCTGACAATATGCTGCTGAGCGGATATACTCTGTGGAGTGCCATCGAATATTGGAATCTTGCTCTGATAATCAGCAGGCATAGGATCCAAATTTGCAGGTAAAACAAGAGGTGCAAATCTCGCGGCCATGGCTCTTGGGGGATTTATAATCTGCTGTCTCGGAGAAACAGGTGGAATGGGAGCAGTAGGTGAACGAGGTGTATGCGGTGGAGATGGGGGAGGAACTACTGCTGATTGCTGATAAGAGATCTCAGGCTGTACGGGAATGGTAGGGACAAAGGGAGGTTCAGTGGGAATCCGTGAACCGGATGTAATCTCAGATGGCCCAAGAGTTTGTGAAGCAGATTCAATGAATTCGGGAATGTTGGTTGCCACAATGGAGTTTTGAAGATTCAAAATATAATTATCGATAGATCTATTTGCTTGCTCAACTTCTAGATACTTGATGAACTCAGGATTGATGACGGTGGAACCAGTGGCACTTTCAGATTTGGTTTCAAACAATGATAACTCAAACTGATCGTCAAACTCAATATCTTCAATGTATTAAAAAACAGTGGGGTATGAGTGAGATTTGACCAAAGGAATAATGGGAGCTTCTCAACGGAAAATTCTTGAGATTAGGTTGGGGTTTTCATATACTGGAGGTGGATTTGGATCAGGATTTGATCTGGTATGCCTTTTTGAAGCCAGTGTATTGATCTACTCAAGAAAAATTCAAAGGACACAATAGATTATTTTCAGCCTATCGACTTCTAGACTCAACCATCCAAAGGTCTAGAACGAATAAGTATACTGGGGTAATTTGCAAATCGAGTGCCGCATTCACAAGCTAACCAGAGATCGACTGAAGCAACGTTTATCTACTTCCGCTTATGCATGGAAAAAGCATTTCGAAAGCTACCTGGCATGACTTCAGACTCCGTCTAAGACTCATGAAATGAACAAATCAACAAGCAAACCATTGAGGTTTAGTTTCCCCAGTATGGTCGCCACTATGTTAGCGCTCAAATCTACCTCAGGCTGAAATAAGGTAAGACTCAAGGCTACATCAAACCACGCTCAGCCTCGTAGCTAGCCCTACGAGGACAGGAGAGGGCTCTCTCCGGGTCTAGCTCTCTCCGGGTCTATCTCGGCAAAAGGTCTTCAAAGGGGCTGAGATGACTTATAATTGGTACTGATTTTAGGCTAGTAAAGAGATAGGAAGTTTGATTTTGATTTTTTGGGTTTTTGTTGAAAAAAATGGGAAAAACAATTTTGGGTCCGGGGATAAGGCCAAATCTTTGCAGAATTCGAGTTGGGGCGAGGTAGGCAGTAGTATTGATGCTTTTGATCAGGTGTATGGATAGATCAGAACCATAAGGAGCTGAAGAGGGCAAGGGAGAACATGGATCCTCTCCAAACTGGCGAAAACATGTAAAACTAAACAAATTTAAAGGCAGAGCACTGAAAACAATGGATTCAACCTCATTTACTCATTCATTTGGTTTCAGAAGCATAAGAAGGGAATGGCATACATTAGACATGAAATAAATTACAATAAACTGAGAGAAAACACCATCAAGAACTGAAAGCCACAAGAATCCCAACAGGTGCTGCAAAACCTCTGATCTTTCCTTAGCCAAAATATGAAAAATATGTACAATAGTGTGCCAAAGTCTTCCCAAGAGTCCAACCTGTATAATGTCTCAGAAATTACATCATATAGACTATCCTAACCCCTTCCCACACCTCTAGGGGTCGAATTCCTCCTTCTAGGAGCAGTTCCAACTAATTCTAAACAAGGAGCTAGAATATAGGCAGCCAAACAACTTGCCTCTAAAAGGAAGGAAACTGATTCTTACATTTGATTTTTACTTTTTTAGGAGTGAATCATCTAGAATAGGTAAAAGTGAGTCCAAGTTACATGCCAACCATAAAATTACATCAAGATAACTCAAAAATTACACCCACAAGCCAAACTGGTTCAACTGGCCGAAATCCTGAGCTGGAAGATGAAAAATTGACCAAAAATCTCTATGCGTCGCGCGCCTTTCAGCCTGCTTTTGGGGCACTTCCTGGCATCAAAATCAAGCTCATGATAGCTTTTTGGAAATCCCTGGATGTCTGCTATCCATCCCAAGTGGAATTTCCCAATTTGGAGCTCATTTGCCCCTCCAAAACTTCATTCTCCCACAAGTACTTCTTGCTGGTGGAAAAGGTGGCAGAAAGGTGGTTTTCATGGTGTTTTTGGCCCTTTTGATCATCCAGAACTTGGTGAAATTATTTGGCCATACTGGAGCATGCATAAATTACCATGAAAAACCAAAAAATATAAAGTTTTCCTCCAGCAAGTGTCCCAATCATAAGCGAGCGTGTTGACGCGCTATGCGTTGGGCTGAAAAACCTGTTTTGAGACCAAAATTTTCCAAAATGACAAAAAATTCTTCAAATTTGCTCAAATTCGGAGCGAAGACCCTTCATCATGTATCATGCCAAACCAACAAAGCCTCGGCCAAAATCCGGAGTGGATCAGGCCTCTTCCGCCATTTTAGTGCTCTGCTCAACCTCCTCTTCAGAATCTTCATTTTTGCTTTGCAGACGTGCATGCGGGCCCAATAATGACCTTTCATGTGATGGAGCATGTCTTTGTCTCTATTGGCCTTTGCCAACAACTTCTCCAGATGAATGTTAACATGCGTGAGGCAAGTATCTCGATTAGCCGGTGTCATATCACCAGGTCTTTTCCGGGCCAATTGTCGATCTTCACGAATTCGTCGCAGCTCTAAAAGTGTGTGTTGGTCCTCTAGTTGTTTGTTACGCTGCTCCAGGTAGCTTATCACCCACTGAGCTCTCTGCAATTTCTCTTTCAGCGTGTCATTCTCGGCCTTTTGCTCCTGGATGATCTCTTTCAGCTTCGAGCTAGGAGAGCTCGCATCAACATCGATGAATGTGAAATCAGTGTCTCGACCGCCTGATGGGCCCTCATCGTGCATAGGCCTCTTGCCTCTGTCCTGGATCTGTACCTATGCTGAAGAAGAAGGCGAGACCCCTTCCACCCTTGGTGGAGATAATACTCGCGCTGCTGATGAAGTCAACGAGACCCCTTCCACCCCGGGTGGAGATAGTACTCGTCGTGTAGCTGCAAATAAGGCCCTGTGGCCTCGTTGGTATGTCACATACACTGGAGCACTGATATGCTCGGTCTCAGGAATGTCAAGCTGATGTGAAGGCTCTCCCTCATCATGAACTACCTCGGGAGGTGGCTGTGGCGCTACGAAGAAGTCACGGGAGATGAAATCCTCCCAAGTAATGCCCTGCTGTGTCAACTGATGTACCACCATGATATTGATCAGCGCGTAATGATATATACTGCTATGTTGCTGTGCTGGGGTCTTCTTCTGTACAAGAAATGTCATCCTCTCTATGTTGTGATACATGAAGTATGGAATGCTCATCATACGTACCCTCGTGAAATGCATCAACAAACGACATGGTACGTACAGAGACGCGAGAATCGCCTCGCAATCGAAATATCGAATGATGTCCTTACAATGAAACTCATCCTTCAGGAAATCTGGTGAACACTGGCCGCCTGCCCTACAAACCTGTGCCTGAAGTATGGCCTACAGTAGGATCTCTCTAGCCACTATCGTTTGTTCCATTCTCTCCATGTTTGGTATTCCGAAGGGCTCAAGCAATGGTCTCTCGCATTAACGAAATTCACTCCAAAGGTTTACACGGCCATCATGTAAATGTAGAACAAATATACGAGCTAGCTCATGATGATGTTGGGTTTGTGAAATCATCTCACAGTATTGGAAACATGACTAATGCTGAAAAAAATCCATTGCAATCGGGCAAGCCTGCAATTGAGCCAAAGAAGTAGGCTCCTCCCTGAGATGCTTACCACTTTTGCCACTTTTGTGAGACCTCCGTGGCACATTAATCTCTGCTGTGGAATCACTGTCATACTCCTGTTCATAAACTGAATCCGTCTATGACATTGTGCTGAAATCAGAATGTTTGCAAAATGTATGCTGATATAGGTATAGTGAAAACAAAAGTTTCAGTGTATGCTTTACTCCCCAAATGTGTCACATGTGTATCAAAGTATCATAGGAAAGCCACAATGAGAATAGTTTTGTCAAATGAGTTTGCATGAGAAAAACAGTCACTGCTTTGATTATGAGGGGATTTGACAAGTGAGTAGAAAAGAGAGTAATGCGGGGGAAATAAATATTAGGAACAAAAGTGACAATAGCCCTGGCAGTGTTTGACAGATGTCAATGGAGGATGTGGACAAGTGAAAATGGGACTATGTCATAACATGAATGATAAACAGTGTGAAAATGACAATGGAAATAACAATGACAGCAGTGATGTAATGGCAAAGAGAGAGCATGAGGCTAAGGTTAATGATGAGCAGGGACACCACTGAAAATAGATGACACAGGCATATATCAATAGCACAAATTCGGAACCCCCACAATATCACTAACATTCATTTCAAAACCCTAAGAAGTGAATTTGAAAATAAACATAGGGCTGTTATTTCTCCACATTAAACACTTGTCCACTTTCAAAACACCAATCATGTCCAAAATTCAACGTACAAACGTGAAGAACCTACTTGCACAGCTGAGGCACCCCATGAATCAAGTGCCAAGGAGCACTCTTGGCTCGAACCTCCACGCGCCACAAGCCACCTGTGCGCGCGCGCGCACGTGCGCGCGCGCGCGCGTGTTAATTTGCACGACCGTGAAGCCTGTGCTGCGTCTTGTGCCTCTTGTGGCCGCTCTTTCAAAACTGCGCACCCACCTCTGCATCGACGGCCTTGGAAACGATTTTATTGCTTCAGCGACTCAAACTCAACTTTGCTTTGGGAAATTTTTTAAAATGATTTGTTTCCAATGCTTTATATGGGTTGTAAAATATCTCATAAAAAATCAAATTTGATTTTAATTTGCTCCATAACCCACTTTTATAATGTTTGGCTTTTCGGCACTTTATCATTTTAATGCAATTCTATCTTTGGCTTTCCACTGTCTTTCTGAGTCTTGGACTGATGAAACTTGGTTGTTTTTGCAGGGATTTGGCATTTTGGCTTTGGCAAAGACCAGAGGCTGCTTTTGAACTTCTTATGGTGGAACAAATACACAATTATTACAAAAAATGAAATTTGACAATTTCTAGTTCCAAAACAGAGTTTTGGACTAGAAATGTCTTCAAATGTTTTTGAGAATAAAAACGTGAAATAGGAACCTTTTGAAACCAACCTCAAGGCCTGCGGGCTTTTATTACATGTACCAAAATACTGAAAACCCTAGACTCTAGGACTAAAGACTCTTTTCGACAAAAATAATCATTTATGACCATGAATGAAGTGACCTGAACTTCAGTGATTTTTGAGGAATTTTAATTAGCCCTGCAGGTACAAGCATGAGGAAACACAAGACGACCAGACCCTCTCGTCAGTCAATGGCATGCCCCTAGCGAAATGCAACGAAGTGGAATGAGCGAGACACCTAAAAATGATATGCAAAAAGCGAAATGATCTCTGACGGAGGGCTGTAAGGACCGACTCTAACATTGGCTCCAATGGGGATGGTGGCTCCAAGGAGATTCCAAGAACAACAGATCTCTGGGGGAGTCAGACAGTGCCTTCATCCATTGGGCGATGGAGTCATTATTTCAACGGATAACACAAAAACTTTTGACACATTTATTGACTGAAAACTGGACTGAAAACTTGACTGAAATCTGACCAAAAATGACTCGATTTTAAAACTGAAAAGACTGATAAAACTGACTTTACAAACTTCAAACCAACTAACCTCCATCTCCAGAATTATAGCCTTCGCTCCGGGCCCCAGACTGAAGAAAGAGATTAGTCCACACTTGCGATGAAACAGAAGTAAAATGATATATACAATGATGATGAAATCAGCAGAAAATACTCAGAAGTGGTATCGCTTGAGCAGCCGACCATTGATCGGCCCTCCAGGACAATCATCCCCGTTCATTTCCTTGAGAAGAAAGGCGTTTTGACCACGATACGCTGCAATCTTAAAAGGACCCTTCCATAGGTTTTCAAATTTGTCGTGCTTTCCCTTATCTTCATTTCGAGCATCCCACTTCAAAACCACCTCATCCAGCTGAAACTTATCTGCTTTCGCCTTCCTATCATAAATATTCTTAATGCGCTCCTGCAACTTGAATGTATTTTGAAAGACCTCCTCCCGTGTCTGCTGTAAATGAATCATCTGATTAATCCTTCGCTGCATGGGATCTTCCTCACTACCGGCTTCCTGAAGCAATTTGACTACTGGGACAGCAAGAGAAGTGGGAAAAACTGTGTCTACCCCATACACCAACTCGAAAGGAGACATGCCGATAGATTTTTTCTGACTTACCCTATCAGCCCAAAGTGCATTCACTAATTTCTTGTGCCAACCCTTTTTATTGATTTCCAGCAATTTCTTAATGATATTTACCAAAGACTTATTTGAAGATTCCGCCAAGCCATTTCCTTGAGGATGGTAGGCAGTCGAATGTCCCAAGCTGATGTTGTACTTATAGCAAAATTCAACCATCCTCTTTGACTTGAAGGCCGCTGCATTATCTGTGATTATCTTACTAGGACACCCAAAACGTGACAGAATATTGTTTTCAAGAAAAGAGATAATTACCGCATCCGTGGCTTGTCGAGTGGGAATGGCCTCGATCCATTTCGTGAAGTAATCCGTTGCTGTCAATATCCATCTATGTTGTCCGAAAGATGCCGGATGGATTTCCCCAATGAAATCCAACCCCCACTGCTGAAATGGTGCACTGACTTCAATTGGTTTGAGAGGCAAAGGCTGTAGTTTCTGCTTCCCTTCAAAAATTTGGCATTCGTGACAATTCTTAACAGCCTTATATACATCAGAAAACAAAGAAGGCCAATAGTAACCTGCCCTTAGAATCTTATTCGCTGTGGTTTTCCAAAACAAATGGCCCCCGCAGTCTCCTCTATGAAAGTCCTCCAAAACTCTTTTGGCTTCCTCCTCTACCAAACAATTCAATAACATTCCACCAGGGTCTTTCCAATATAATGCAGAATTCAATATGCAAAACTTTGCAGCCCTCAACTTCAAGGTTCTACTCTTATTTCTAGGCATGCCGGGTGGTGGAGACAAATTCTGAAGTACGTATAAAATGTCAGCATACCAAGGGGAAGAAACAAAAATATCAGATACCTGAAATGATGTACTCTCCTCATCTTCATCAGACATGGCAGCAATCAAATTTATATCTAGAGCATGCAGATTTGTTTCAGCCATGAGCTTGGCTAGTCCTTGTCCTTTGATCAGCTTGGTTGGCTTGATCTCCACATCATATTCTAACAACGCAGCGATCCACTTACCCCGCCTTCCTTCTGGATCTGCCTGTACCAAAACATCTTTAACTGCTGCGTTAGGAACATAGGCTATAATGTGGGAATGCAGTATATACACATGGAAATCTTTCAAAGCCTTTACAAGAGCAAGTGCTTGTTTCTCAATAATGTTGTATTTCAACTCTCCGTCTCTTATTATCCGACTGAAAAAAGCAATGGGCTTCTCAACTCCATCCCTTTTCTGCATTAAAACAGCTGCCAAAGTGTGCTCAGAAGCAAACGAAAACAAAATGAAGTCCTGTGTGTAGTCCGGGCTGATTAAAATAGGGGCTAAAGAAAGAGCTATCTTTACCAAATTAAATGATTTCACCGCCTCTTCTGTCCACTTTACCTGATTGTCCTTTTTCAGCATATTCGTGATTTCTCTAAGATGCTCAGCAAGATTTGGAATGAAACGACGGAGAAAATTCATTTTACCATTAAAGGACTATATTTCTTTCTTGTTCCAGGGCTGTTCAATCTGCTGGATGGCTTCAACACGTGCAGGGTCAACTCGAATACCGTCTTTCGATATGATGTGGCCAAGGAGCTTGCCTTCATCCATGGCAAAAAGACTCTTTTTTGGATTCAGCGAAATGCCATATTTTCTGCACTTCTGGAAAACAACTTTCAAGTGATATAAATGTTCTTCATCAGAATTTGAAAACACAGTTAAATCATCAAGGTAAACAACCAAAAATACATCTTTCTCGTTGGCGAAAGCCATGTCCATTACACGCTGAAAAGTGGCACCTGCATTCTTCAAACCAAACAGCATCTTTGCATAATGAAACGTTCCCCATGGAGTGGTGAACACATTTTTGTCACGATCGTCCTCATGCACTAAAATTTGATTATATCCCAAATAGCCGTCGAGTAGTGACATCCTTGATGCTCCAACTACTCGCTGCAATATATGATCCATTTTTGGCAGCGGATAATTATCTTTTAATGATACCTTATTCAAATTTCTAAAATCGATACATAAACGGATCTCACCTGTCTTCTTTCTCACGGGCACCGAATTTGATATCCAATCAGAAAATCTGATAGGCACAATGATTCCTAACTTATACAACCTACTTACCTCTTTTTCAATCGACGGTAGCAGCTTCGGATTGATTCTCCTCAACTTCTGACGGAAAGGCTTCTAATTTGGTTTGATAGGGATAGTATGCTGAATGATATTAGTGTCATATGTTTTTAAATCTGAATAATCCCATGCAAAAGCATCAGCAAATGAAGACAACAATCTCACATACTCTGCTCTTACCTTTGGTGACAATGACTTGGATAACTTTACCATCTTGGGATTTTTAGTTGTCCCAATATTTACTTCTTCAACACCTTTTTCGGTCGGCCTCAATGTCAGTTTGCGGGCTACATCGTCTTGATCAAAGAGTTCCTCTAAAGGAATCAATCCTTTAGGAATGATGTTATCTTTAAGTTGCAGCACTTCCATTTGATTTATTTGTATATCATCATTACCATCATCATGTTCTGTATCTATGGAGGTGTCTTTAAACTTACCCTTATTTTGTAGAAAATCACTAATCTCCTCGTCATCCTGAAAAACTTGCCAACATCGCTGATTGTCTGGAACGGTGGGACGGTGCTTCACATGTATCTTGAACTTGTTGCTGGAATTCATTGGGATTTTTAAATTGCTTTCTGCCTTAGCAAGTCCATCAGCAACACCATTTTGTATACGAGGCACACATGTCAAGGTATGATCAGAAAATAACTTCAAAATGTCTAAAACTGCATTACGGTAAGCCCTCATGCGAGGATGCTTGGCTTGAAACTCACCCTTTACCTACTTTATCACCAACTCTGAATCACCATAGACTGCAATTCTTTTCGCTTTCAGCTTTCTTAGAATCTTAAGGCCAGCAATCAAAGCCTCATACTCCGCCTCATTGTTAGAACAGTCAAATGCTAGTTTGTAGGAACATACTCTCACATTGCTTGGAACCTTATCCGGAGCGGAAAATGGACTGCGTATCCAAACACCAATTCCAGCACCATCACTACCCACTGTGCCATCAAAATCCATGGTCCAAAGACCATCTTCATCCTCCTCTAAGTGCTGAAATTGCGCCAGCTCTGTTTTTCCTATTTGCTGCCCATTGTCTTTAGCTGATTGCTCAACAGTAGCTTGCTTTTCTCGTCTTTCTTTCTGTAGAACTTCTCTAAAATTCTCGATGATCTCTGGTATATCTTCTGCCTGAACTAATTGACTATCTATATCATTAAAACTATCAGCAAACAAAACAAACGACTCTAAGTCGGTATGTACATAATTTACAGGATGATTGATTGGTTTCTCCTTGCTTGTTATCATGTATTTCATCTTCTGCTCTCGATATAACTTTCTCATTTGACCAAAGACTGGAATTGTAGCATAGGAAAAATCTAACTGTAGTGTACCTTTCAACTTTTCCCCCCAAGATCTAGAAAGGAGCATCCCAAATCGAGGAGGAATGTCCGCCACGACCACATCCATCAAGACATTCTTCGCAGGAATTTGATCTAAACTTACAACCAAATCTTTGATGAGTCTGATACATCTGACGCGGCTGGAATCAAATGAATACAAATCATGGTATTTCCTTGTAATATCTAAACCCAACTTTTCCATGATCGCCTTTGGCATAAGATTGTGCGAAGCACCAGAATCAAACATGGCATTGTGCAATACATATTCATGCAACCTCAAACTGATATAAAAGGGAGAAACATCACTGTCAGGGGACTCACCATCTAAAGCAGGCCCAAATATCAATTCAGGCTGATCATCTTCTATATTTACCGTGTCAAACATTGGATCAAAATTCAGAATTTTGGAGACTTGACCTCGATAGCTGTTGTTCTTCATAATTTCTATCAAAGGAATAGATACCTTTAATTTGGAAATTTCATTTTCCAAACTAAAGGTTGAAACTCTTTCAACCTCTTTGACCAGAACTTCCTTCTTTTCAGCCTTATCCTTCATTATACTTGACTGTTTTTCCTTTTCTGCTGATGATGATTTACTAGCTGCGGGATCAATGGTCTCTTTTCCTTTCTTCTGTGGTATAGGCGAATCCATCTTTGGTGCTGAAGCCTTTTTTCTTTTCTGAATTGGATTTATGGGCACATCTCTGTTTCTCAATGAGTATTGCTTCTGTTGAGCGGAAAAAGCATCCAGATATCCTCTTTGGTATTCATCTGATTCTTCCTCCAGAACTGCATCATTTGCTAAAATGAAATCCTCATCTTTACGTGTAGGTGAGAACTTTCCCATTCCCTCATCACGCCCTTTTCAGCCTCTGGAATGAAATGACTAGACAAACAAAGGTCCCCTTTCGCTGGGAGGGGGAGCAAATTTCAGAGGCTTGGACAAATTGGTGGCAACAGGCTCCCAATGACAAAGTCAGAACTCTGCCCCTGCTGGTTGTGTGGGGGGTGTGGATAGCCAGAAACCATTGCATTTTCAAAGACTCTGTTTTCCCTATTGCAAGACTTGCAGCAGAAGGAGTGGCTATTTTTGAAAGTATACCACTCCCCTCAACTTTAGCAAGCGGTAGACCTGTTCAGGTGGAAGATATAAAAGGGTCCATTCAGTGGGCATACTTTGATGGAGCCTCTGATATAAACAAAAACTGTGGAGCTGGCCTGGTCATATACTTTCCATCTGGAATTTCTTTCAAAGCCTCCATTGGACTTGGTACCGGAACAAATAATTTCGCTGAGCTCAAAACCTTACATCTACTTTTATGTTGGCTCTCCTTGCTAAATGTGCGGGAGGTCCAGATTTTCGGGGATTCAAAAAATACAGTCAAGTGGGCAAATGGTTCACACCAGTGCAGGAATTATCTCTTAACCCCTCTGCTTGCTGAAATTTTTCGTCTTAAAAGTTGTTTTGATGAGATGACAATTTGTCACATTTACAGGGAAAGGAATACTGAAGCAGACAGCCTTTCTAAAAAAGGCATTGAACAGGTTTTGGATTCATGGACAGTCGATGAAGTAGTGGATGGAGTGGCAAGGAGACTTGCCCCTCCGGTTTTTTCTTAACATTGGAAGCTGTCTACAGCTTCTTTCCCTCACTGTTTTTCTTTCTGTTTTGTATATATTTTCCAGCATGTTATTTCTGTTTCTTTCTATAAAACTATAAACTAAAACTCAGCGCTGTTTTTTCCGTATATCGGAGGCCTGAGTAAACTTATTTTTTGGACATGTCAGCACTTTATATGCCAGCACAGTGCTTACTAGCTGGTCATTGGACAAGTGGTGGTGTAAAGTATACCCTGTTTCGGTGTTTTTCCTTTATGGAAGCCGGGGGTAGCTTACGCCACAGCTTTTGCTTCTTTTCAGCTTTTTTCTGTTTTGACAAGGCCGTAGGGTGGTTCACATCCAAAACAAAAAAAACAGCTGCTTCATCTCTGGAAAAGGGAAAGAAATGCTTTGCATATGCTATGTAACCCTCATTCTCTATGTGAAAAAAGTTCGATTTTTACGTGGAAAAAAAAATAAATGATTCTAGGAGTAAAGAAGTGGTTTTTCTCACCTACTACATATAATCATGACAGAATCTGACTCCAAAATTCACAAAAGTCATTTTAAACATCTATTCTTTGTTTCCATGGCTCTTGTGCTCTCTATTCACGGCTAGCAATTGACTGTGGTATTGCTAGCCTAGTGAATTTATTGCATTTCTAACTATCACTTTATATTCTTTTGAACCTTCCATTTAATAATCTGTTCCAGTCAAATCTGAAGCTTCTTCTTTTATGGTCACTCTTTTCTCTGCTTTCAACCGGGCTCTCTTATCATTCAGATTCGCCTCAACACTAACAACAATCTTTTGCATATCTTCTAAGGTAGGCGGATCTCTGTCTCGTAGTGAACAGAAACTGAATCTCCACGTTAACTTTATTAGGGGTAGGGCTTTGGCTGTGGTCTTAAGTCTCTGATTTTGTTTCTTTCAAGCTGTCTGACCTGTCATAATCACAACTGGACTCCAGGTCCCACTTGATACGTATACAATGTCTGTGGCGGATGCACCACTCTCCAAGTCAAAATTGTGTTTGAAGCTCTTGTAATGTATTGATACTTGCGAGGCGACAGAGCTCACGAACCATTCTGAACCTCACCTCAAAGTACGGGCGAACAACCTCATGGACACATTTTCTTCATCTATTTCATGCGAGTCCAAAATGCATCATTTTACTGTCTCTTTGCAAAACCCTGACGAGCTAGCATGGTTGCCGTCACCCACTCTGTCATCAGGCCTGGTCCAATTTTGCCCGGGTAAAACAAGAGGTGCGAATCTAGCAGCCATGGCTCTTGGCGGATTTATAATCTGCTGTCTTGGAGAAACAGGTGGAATGGGAGCAGTAGATGAACGAGGTGTATGCGGTGGAGATGGAGGAGGAACTACTGCTGATTGCTGATCAGAGATCTCAGGCTGTACGGGAATGGTAGGGATAAAGGGAGGTTCAGTGGGAATCCGTGAACCGGATGCAATTTCAGATGGCCCAAGAGTTTGTGAAGCAGATTCAATGAATTCAGGAATGTTGGTTGCCACAATGGAGTTTTGAAGATTTAGAATATAATTATCGATAGATCTATTTGCTTGTTCAACTTCTAGATACTTGATGAACTCAGGATTGATGACGGTGGAACCAGTGGCACTTTCGGATTTGGTTTCAAACAATGATAACTCAAACTGATCGTCAAACTCAATATCTTCAATGTATTCAAAAATAGTGGGGTATGAGTGAGATTTGACCAAAGGAATAATAGGAGCTTCTCGACGGAAAATTCTTGGGATTAGGTTGGGGTTTTCATATACTGGAGGCGGATTTGGATCAGGATTTGATCTGGTATGCCTTTTTGAAGCCAGTGTATTGATCTACTCAAGAAAAATTCAAAGGACACAATAGATTATTTTCAGCCTATTGACTTCTAGACTCAATCATCCAAAAGTCTAGAACGAATAAGCATACTAGGGTAATTTGCAAATCAAGCGCTGCATTCACAAGCTAACCGGAGATCGACTGAAGCAGCGTTTATCTACTTCCGCTTATGCATGGCAAAAGTGTTTTGAAAGCTACCTGGCGTGACTTCATGCTCCGTCTAAGACTCATGAAACAAACACATCAAAAAGCAAACCATTGAGATTACTTCCCCAGTATGGTCGCCACTATGTTAGCGCTCAAATCTACCTTAGGCTGAAATAAGGTAAAACTCAAGGCTACATCAAACCACGCTCAGCCTCGTAGCTAGCCCTACGAGGACAGGAGAGGGCTCTCTCCGGGTCTATCTTGGCAAAAGGTCTTCAAAGGGGCTGAGATGACTTATAATGAATACTGATTTTAGGCTAGTAAAGAGATAGGAAAGTTTGATTTTGATTTTTTGGGTTTTTTGTTGAAAAAATGGGAAAAACAATTTTGGGCTCAGGGATAAGGCCAGATCTTTGCAGAATTTGAGTTGGGGCAAGGTAGGCAGTAGTATTGATGCTTTTGATCAGATGTATGGATGGATCAGAACGACAAGGAGCTGAAGAGGGAAAGGGAGAACATGGATCCTCTCCAAACTGGCGAAAACATGTAAAACTAAACAAATTTAAAGGCAGAGCACTGGAAACAATGGATTCAACCTCATTTACTCATTCATTTAGTTTCAGAATCATAAGAAGGGAATGGCATACATTAAACATGAAAGAAATTACAATAAACTGAGAGAAAACACCATCAAGAACTGAAAGCCACAAGAATCCCAACAGGTGCTGCAAAACCTCTGATCTTTCCTTAGCCAAAATATGAAAAATATGTACAATAGTGTGCCAAAGTTTTCCCAAGAGTCCAACCTATCCAACCTCTGAAAATGATTGATAAATTACATCATATAGACCATCCTAACCCCTTTCCATGCCTCTAGGGGTCGAATTCCTCCTTCTAGGAGCAGTTTCAACTAATTCTAAACAAGGAGCTAGAATATAGGCAGCCAAACAACTTGCCTCTAAAAGGAAGCAAACTGATTCTTACATTTGATTTTTACTTTTTTAGGAGTGAATCATCTAGAATAGGTAAAAGTGAGTCCAAGTTACATGCCAACCATAAAATTACATCAAGACAACTCAAAAATTACATCCACAAGAAAAACTGGTCCAACTGGCCGAAATCCTGAGCTGGAAGGTGAAAAATTGACCAAAAATCTATATGTGTAGCGCGCCTGAGCCATATGCGTAGCGCATCTTTCAGCCTGCTTTTGGGGCACTTCCAGGCATCCAAATTGAGCTCATGATAACTCGTTGGAAAGCCCTAGATGTTGGCTATCCAACCCAAGTGGAATTTCCCAATTTGGAGCTTATTTGACCCTCCAAAACTTCATTCTCCTATAAGTACTTCCTGCTGGTGCAAAAGGTGGCAGAAAGGTGGTTTTCATGGTGTTTTTGGGCCCTTTGATCATCTAGAACTTGATGAAATGCTTCGGCCATACTGGAGCATGCATAAATTACCATGAAAAACCAAAAAATATAAATTTTTCCTCCAGCAAGTGTCCCAATCATAAGCGAGCGCGTCGACGCGCTACTCGTATGGCTAAAAAATCTGTTTTGAGACCAAAATATTTCAAAATGACAAAAATTTCTCCGAATTTGCTCAAATTCGGAGCGAAGACCCTCCATCATGTATCATGCCTAGCCAACGAAGCCTCGGCCAAAATCCGGAGTGGATCAGGCCTCTTTCGCCGTTTTAGTGCTCTGCTCAACCTCCTCTTCAGAATCTTCATTTTTGCTTTGCAGACGTGCATGCGGGCCCAATAATGACCTTTCATGTGACGGAGCATGTCTTTGTCTCTATTGGCCTTTGCCAACAACTTCTCCAGATGAATGTTAACATGCGTGAGGCAATAATCTCGATCAGCCGGTGTCATATCACCAGGTCTCTTCCGGGCCAATTGTCGATCCTCACGGATTCGCCGCAGCTCTAACAGTGTGTGCTCATCCTCTAGCTGTTTGTTACGCTGCTCCAGGTAGTTTATCACCCACTGAGCCCTCTGCAATTTCTCTTTCAGCGTGTCATTCTTGGCCTTTTTCTCCTGGATGATCTCTTTCAGCTTCGAGCTAGGAGAGCTCGCATCAACATCGATGAATGTGAAATCAGTGTCTCGACCGCCTGATGGGCCCTCATCGTGCATAGGCCTCTTGCCTCTGTCCTGAATCTGTACCTGTGCCGAAGAAGAAGGCAAGACCCCTTCCACCCTTGGTGGAGATAATATTGCGCTGCTGTTGAAGTCAACGAGACCCCTTCCACCCCGGGTGGAGATAGTACTCGTCGTGTAGCTGCAAATAAGGCCCTGTGGCCTCGCTGGTATGTCACATACACTGGAGCACTGATATGCTCGGTCTCAAGAATGTCAAGCTGATGTGAAGGCTCTCCCTCATCATGAACTACCTCGGGAGGTGGCTATGACACTGCGAAGAAGTCACGGGAGATGAAATCCTCCCAAGTAATGCCCTGTTGTGTCAGCTGATGTACCACCATGATTTTGATCAACGCGTAATGATATATACTACTATGGTGCTGTGCTGGGGTCTTCTTCTGTATAATAAATGTCATCCTCTCTATGTTGTGATACATGAAGTATGGAATGCTCATCATACGTACCCTCGTGAAATGCATCAACAAACGGACATGGTACGCATAGAGACACGAGAATCTTCCCTCGCAACTGAAATATCGAATGATGAGTTTCATCAATGGTGCAAACTCATCCTTCAGAAATCTGAAAGGAAATACCCTGCTCAGCTGCCTCATAAACCCAGGTTTGATGTATGGCTCATAGTAGGATTTCTCTAGCTGTTGTCGTTTGTTCCATTCCTCTCCTATGTTTGGTATTCCGGTGGCCTGAGCAATGGTCTCTGGTGACAGAATGAAATCTACTCCGGCAAGGTTTACACGGCCATCATGTAAATGTAGAACAAATAGACGAGCTAGCTCATGATGATGTTGGGTTTGTGAAATCATTTCACAGTAGTGGAAACATGACTGATGCTGAAAACAATCCATTGCAAGCGGGCAAGCCTGCAATTGAGCCAAAGAAGTAGGCTCCTCCCTAAGATGCTTACCACTTTTTCCACTTTTGTGAGACCTCCGGGGCACATTAATCTCTGCTGTGGAATCACTGTCATACTCCTGTTCATAAACTGAATCCGTCTCTGACATTGTGCTGAAACCAGAATGTTTGCAAAATGTATGCTGATATAGGTGTAGTGAAGACAAAAGTTCAGTGTATGCTCAAAACCCAAATATGTCACATATGTATCAAAGTATCATAGGAAAGCAAGCCACAGTGGTAATGGCTCTGTCAAATAGGTTTGCATGAAAAACAGTCACTGCTTGATCATAAGAGGATTTGACAAGTGAGTAGAAGAAAGTATAATGTGGGGAAAACAATTGTTAGGAACAAAATGACAATATCCCTTGCAGTGTTTGACAATGTCAATGGAGGACGTGGACAAGTGAAAATGAGACTATGTCATAACATGAATGATGAGCAGTGTTAAAATGACAATGGAAATAATAATGACAGCAGTGATGTAATGGCAAAGAGAGGGCGTGGAAGCGGAGACACCACTGACAATAGATGACACAGGCATATATATCAACAACATAAGCTTGGAAACCCCCACACAGTCACTATCATTTGCTTCAAAACCCTAAGAAGTGAATTTGGAAATAAACATAGGGTTTACATTTCTCCACATTAAACACTTGTTTCTCCACTTTCAAAACACCATAATCATGTCCAAAATTCACTGAGCAAACGTGAAGAACCTACTTGCAAGCAGTTTGAGGCAATTTGGTATGAACCTGGACGAAGGAGCGAAATTTTTTTGGCTCCAAAACTCTACGCGTCGTGCGCTCACCTAGTGCGCCACACACAGTATGTGCGTCGCGCACGTGCTAATTTGCACGGGCCTGTGAAGCCTAGTGCGTCGCGCGCCTCTTGTGCGTCGCGTGCCTCCTCTGTGCGCCGCGCGCACTTCCACCTCCAGTCCACGGCTTTGAAAACGAGTTTATTGCCTCCAACACTCCAAACCCAACTTTTCTTTGGAAAGTTGTGAAATGACTTGTCTTCCATGGTTTATATAGGTTGAAAAATATCTCATAAAAATCAAATTTGATTTTAATTTGCTCCATAACCCACTTTGTAATGTTTGGCTTTCTTGACACTTTATCATTTTAATGCAATTCTATCTTTGGCTTTTCACTGTTTTTCTGAGTCTTGGACTGATGAAACTTGGTTGTTTTTGCAGGGATTTGGAATTTTGGCTTTGGCAAAGACCAGAGGCTGCTTTTGAACTTCTTATGGTGGAACAAATACACAATTATTACAAAAAATGAAATTTGACAATTTCTAGTTCCAAAACAGAGTTTTGGACTAGAAATGTCTTCAAATGTTTTTGAGAATAAAAACGTGAAATAGGAACCTTTTGAAACCAACCTCAAGGCCTGCAGGATTTTATTACATGTACCAAAAGACTGAAAACCCTAGACTCTAGGACTAAAGACTCTTTTCGACAAAAATAATCATTTATGACCATGAATGAAGTGACGTGAACTTCAGTGATTTTTGAGGAATTTTAATTAGCCCTGCAGGTACAAGCATGAGGAAACACAAGACGACCAGACCCTCTCGTCAGTTGATCAGGAGCTTAGGACCAAGTGTTGTAAAATGGTCAAAAATGAAGGTGCTCATAACTAGTTTGAACCTAAACGACCGGATAGAGCTCGTCTTCCTGATTCTGGCGCCGCGAATGGTTCGGAAAACGGTCGCCGTATGCAGAAGTTATTCAACTTTGAAGTTCTTCAATTTCAGTTAAAAAAGGCGAGTTTGACTTTAGAAATTGGGAAATATTAAAAAAAGAATATTCGAGGAATATTCCTCAGAATATTCCTTGGAATATTCCACAGAATATTCCACCTGTTGACCAGTCAGCAGTGGACATGTGGCAAGCGCTGATTCGTGGAAAAGTTGACTGTATATGTTTTGAACCAATTATGGGCTGCCATGTGGCAGGCCCGGAAGGCGCCACGTGGCCCCCGCTTTGAAAAATGGTCGTATGTTAAAACATTTTGGAAGTCCGCAGGATTTGAACCTCCGACCAGCAATGCACAAGCGCCATGCTTTACCAATATGCCACAAGCTTATGTTTTAACATGTATTCAATTTGAATTGTAAATGTGTTATGGCAGAGTTTAATGTTATGGTTACACGGTTGGCTCCCAACATATAATGCCGGCGGGATTTGCGGCCACATGTCACTTTATATTTATTGCTAACATTTTATGCCGCCCCTTAAGTTAGCGCCGTTTCCTCCATTTTAGGCGGATTTGCCAGATTATCTCCAGTTAACTAAACTTAACTTGAGTTTTTTTAGGGGGAGACTGGCAGTTAGTAAATATGCCATATCTTTCACATAGGAGATCCTTTTTGCTTGACTGACATCACTAGCTTGATTGTGTAGCTTGAAAGGTGTCTTAAGTAGTGTTGAAGATTGACTGCTTTATTATTCTGCAAACTACTTGTTGTTTGAGTTTGCTGAAGCTCTTTTGATACTAGTCTTGAAAACTGTCCGAACTCGCATGCTCGCCATAAGTTGCATGTCTACAATATTCTTGCTGCAACAAAGGCCTCAAAGAATGGCAATCAACTTGAAAACAAACTTGACATGTTTGTGTATTAGAACTTGGAACAAAAGTTCTCTTTGAAGTTGCCTCACATGCCTTCATGGCTTTGGAGTCTTCGCCATTAAATTGCACATAACCAAGACCAAATTCTTAGGTCGTTTCTCAACCAAGATAGAACGAATCATGCCTTGTGCATGCTTGTTTAAACCCTTGCCTTCATAGCCCATTTTAAACATTAACTTGGACCCTATACCTCTAGTGTGCTTTTCAAATGAACCAACCCATCTTTCTGAAGAGGAAACTGAAGACAAATTAGAGTGAATTACCTCTGCTTCACGCATGTTCTTGGTTAAGGCCTCTTGGGCTTGATGGAGTTGCATCTCCATTTGATGCATTATTTGAAGAATTTCTTCCTTCTCTTTCTTCATAGCAAACAATTGCTCACGAATTTCAGTGCTTTCTCAGAAGTTTCTCTTCTATCTTCAAACAGAATTTGCACCATGTCCTTCAAGATGTAGAAGTCACGCCTCATGTCCTCATCGAAGAATCTTGTGAAGGAGGAGGATTTGGAAACCTCACTTGAAGAAGTTGTCATCATGAAAATGAACTAAAATAACTTCAACAAAGTTCACAAAGCTTTCAAAACAAATGACAAAGCTTTTGAACAAAATGGTTGTAGAGTCAAGCTCTTATTCAAGAAGCCTTTTGCAAACAAAAAATCGACAAAAGGGTTTGTGCTTCAAGGGTGGCCTTGAGGTCCTTTAGGTAAGGAAGATGCCTTCAGCCCTTTATTCCTTCTTGTCCTCTACTATACTTAGCTATTAGTATCTTTCCCTTCACCTGTAGCAAACTCTAGCAATAGTCAGTTTGCAAGAAGTCAAATAGTCAAATTATTTGCACTGTTTAAACACCTTTCAAGTAAAACAAGCAAGCTATTGCTCTGTCAATCAAGCAACCAAGTGATCTGATACCAACCTGATCTGAAAATGGGTTGGATAACTTGATATTATTTTCAATAACCTCCCACTTAGTTAAAAAAATAAAATATCTAGCTTGTACTTGAATTTTGTGGAATTTATACTTGAAATAGGTGTATGTTTTTTAACTATTTAAGTGTCTTAATTCCATTTGTTTTTTATAAAATTAAACATGTGTAACAGAAATGTAATGCATCAAATAAAAATCCACACATAACAATAAATTTAATCTAGGAGTTCACCTGAATATCGTGGGTTACATTTCCTTGAGCTTTTCTCATCTTGACTTGGCTCTTTGGGATTATGGCTAAATTTATTTTACAAGTTCCACACTTAACTCCAATGGTTACTGAACTGAACCAAGGGCTTATAATACCATCTATATCCTTTTCATGGTTTTCATCACTCTGCAAACAGATCTAGGCTCCCATAGACTTGATTCCTTCTGTCGGTGCTCTGAGCTACCTTGAGCTTCTCTATGGCACTAACTCCTTCATAATTATTTTAATGTCCCTAAAATATTACCTAATTTCTCCATCACACATCATACCTCCAAAATTGACAGATCATTTGCTCAAAATGAGCACTGCATCCCCAATCTAGGCCTCCTTCCACAGTTGACACTAGGCTGCCCAAAAATTCCCTGTAGGTTCTCAAACTTCATAAGTCTTCAAATGGCTCTGAAAATCCCTTCATTGGATTCATAATTCCAAAAATAGTTAGGATAGACTATTGGTTCACTTAAATTGGCCTCTGACTGCTCCAGTTTTTCCTCCAACACCTGTCGGCACCCCATGGCACTTGTATCACTAAAAACTTATCTTATGGGTTTTCGACCTCTACAAGTCCTCAAACGCTTCTAAAAAATCCTCCATTGGATTCAAAAGTATCAAAACAGTTATAAATGACTATTGGTTCGCTGAATAAGGCCTCTAGCTACCCTGTTTAGGCCCCGAACTGCTGCTGGCACTTGCTGGCACTAGTGCCCCCTGGAACTTCACTGAAGCATATCAGATTTCAAAATTTGTCTAAAGGCTCTAAAAACCACACCATTAGCTCCATAACATCTGAAACATCTAGAATTGACTATTGGATTGTTGAAAAAGGCCTTTAGCTTCCCTGACTAGGCCTCAAACTGTTGCTGCCCCCTAGTGGCCCTAGTGGCCCCTAGAACTTAACTAAAGCAAAAACCTACTCAAAATTTTTCTGATGGCTCTAAAAACCTCACCAATGAGTCTTGAATGTTTAATATAGTCTAAATTGACTATTGGCACTCCAAAATTGGTCAAATCTAGCTTAAGATAGAGCCTGAACTCATTTTTTCCAATGACACCCAAAAAAGCTCCACTAATTATGGAGAACTAGACTTAACTCCAGTTAGATTCAGAAATTTCGCCAAAAATGGTGCGCCCACCAGAATATCCACCAGTTTAAACTGTGGCATTAAACTCTAACTATTTCTTTGGGCACATGTTTCGAACTGTCTGCGGTCTTCAAAATGGTTAACTGACCCTCCGGCGGAAAACCACGTGATAACAATTAATGATAGTTTTGTCATGTGACAAAGTTTAAAAACTATTTATACGTCGGCGGTTAGGGCTAAGCCCACGGTTGTGGGGTCTTGGACGTATGGGAGGCGCTGGCCCCTCCAAACCGCCAATCAATAAACCATTAAACAATAAGTTAACCCGATGCTCCATGTATGTTAAGAAAAATGTGTTAGGTGAGTTGGTAAGAATCGAGCGCTGCAGGAGAGAGGTCTCGCGATCGAACCTGGACGACTCCAAAATATTTTTTAATGACGTCCTGGGCCACGTGGCGGCTCCTAATTGGCCCCTCCAAAACATCGTACAGTCAACAAACAAATAGCATGCTGACACTTGTCCAACACTGGTTGGTCCAGAGGGAATATTCTGGGGAATATTTTGAGGAATATTCCCTATAATATTCAATTTTTTGAAAATTCAAAAGCCCTGTCAAACTTGGTCAAAGTCCAAAAATTGCAGTTTACCGAACTTTTCAAACTGTGATAACTTCTTCATACGGTGTCGGTTTTTCGAACCGTTCATGGCACCAGAATCGTGAAGACGAGATATACCCAGTCACTCAGGTTCAGCACACTTTTGAAAACTTTGAATTTTGAGCTATCACTTAGGTCCACGTGGCAGCCTCCGGGCCTGCCACATGGTGGCTCCTAATTGGCCCCTTCAAAACATCGTACAATCAACAAACAAATAACATGCTGACAGTTGTACAACACTTTTTGGCCTGGAAGGAATATTTTGGGGAATATTCTAAGGAATATTCTAGGGAATATTCCAAGAATATTATCTTTTTTTGAATATTCAAAAGACCAGTCAAACTTGGTCAAAGTCCAAAAATTGCAATTTACTCGACTTTTCAAACTGCAATATATTCTTCATACAGTGTCAGTTTTTCGAACCGTTCACGGCGCTAGAATCAGGAAGGTGATATCTATCTAGTCGCTTAGGTTCGTTACATTTATGAACACTTTGAATTTTGAGCTATCACTTAGGTCCATGATCCCGTTCTAATCAGAAAGAGATATGGAGTTGGAGGGGGAGAGAGATGGAGAGAGGAAAACAGGAGGAAAGAGAGATAGAAGTGGGTGAGAGGGAGAGAAAGGGAAGATAGATATATAGATGGAAGGTGAAGAGAGGGAAGAAGAGAGAGAGATGGAGAGAGGGAGCGAGGGATATAGAGATTGGTAGATATGGTGTGGGAGAGTGTGTGTGTTTTGGGGGGGTTAAGATAAAGAGAAAAATAAGGAGAGATGGAGGAAGATATAGATATAGAGGGAGGGGAGATAGAGGGAAGAATATTTCTTGCACTATATGCATTGGTTTCAGTGTAGATGACGATTTCCCATCCGATTTAATTGCTTTCACTCGATGCATTGATTTTATTGTAGATGGTTATTTATAATCCTATTTGATTGCTTGCACTAGATGAATTGATTTCAGTGTAGAGGGTGATTTCTAATCCCATTTGATTGTTTTCACTAGATGCATTGATTTTAGTGTAGATATTGATCTCAATGATATTTGATTTCTTGCACTAGAAGCATTTATGTCAATGTAGATGATTTCTAATCCTATTTGATTTTTTGCACTAAATGCATTGATTTCAGTGTAGATGGTAATTTATAATCCTATTTGATTGCTTGCACTAGCTGCATTGATTTCAATGTAGATGTTCATTTCTAATTATAATTCAGATTGCTTGCACTAGATGCATTGATTTCAATGTAGATGATTTCTAATCCTATTTGATTTTGCACTAAATGCATTGATTTCACTGTATATGATGATTTCCAATCCTATTTTCTTACTTGAACTAGATGCATTGATTTGAGTGTAAAGAGTGGTTTCTAATCCTATTTGATTGCTTGCATTACATGCATTGATTTCAGTGTTGAAGTTATTTTCTAATCTTATTTGATTGCTTTCATTAGATGCATTGATTTCAGTGTAGATCTTGTTTTTTTATTTTATGCAATTAGATGCATGATGATAAATGAATTTTAAAGTGACTGGATTAACAATGGAGAGCAAGAGAGACAAGGTATGGTTTTTACTACAACAAATTGAGCTAAATATTTAAATGGTTTACAATTTGAAAAGATGACAAATCTAACCAGGGTGACAATAAGAATAGTAGAGGATAATAGTTTGAGATTGATGACAATGAATACTATTTGTAATTGACAACATTCTTATTAATCCCTTTTTCTATCATTCAACACTATTATTGTCACTTTGCATTCAAAATTTGTATTTTATCTTTTTTTCATCATTAAATTTATTAAAAATATTTATCTTCTCAACAAACTGAGGTAACTAAGAAAATTTAAAATTAAAATGACGAGGTTAATCTTATACATATTTAGAATATTTAAAATGATTATTTTAATACTAGATATATTTACATATTATTAGTAAAAATATCCATATCTTCGATAGATTTTCCTTGGCCGCGCATGATTGAAACCAACCTATATCCATCAAGCGCCGAGGGGAATCAAATATCTCAAGGTGCAAACCTTTCCTCAAGTTTTGCACTCATAAAAGACATTTTCACCTCAAGAAATTTAATCCCTCTCGACGCTTGATAGATCTAGAGTTAAGATGGATCTAGGCTAGTTTTAGATAAGAAAATTATATATTAATAGAGCATGGAATGGGTGGTGTATTAGTTCTTAACACTCTTTTATTAAATAATTTATTTAATTTTTTTTATAAGTTTGAAAGACCCTCGAATTTAACCATCATTAAAGATTTGGTGGTTTTTCCCCTCGAGAGTCGCAAAATTATAATAAGCTTCTTTTGGTTTGAATGAAAGGGATGATTCCAATGTGGTGGGGATTCAATTTCGACATGGCACTCAAGTAAGGATATAGGTGTTTTATCACAAACCGATGTTAGACACATGCCTCAAGCGTATTTTGGTTTGAACGAAAGGCATGATTACAATGTAATGGGATTCAATTTGGACATGAAACTCAAGTAAGGATGTTGGTGGTTTTATCACAAACCTATGTTAGACACATGCCTTAATACATTGGAGATTTTTCTTTTTGCTTAGTTCCGTATCTTGACGATTTTTTATAGGACATATACAAATTCATTCTAAGCTTTAAAATGCATGCGCCATTTATGCAAAGGAATGAAATACTTACTCATCTTAGTGTGTTTCCAACTTTTTCAATCACCTCCTTCCTTCTTATTCATAAAAGCTTTTCAAAAGCTTAGGGAAAAATATTAAGACATTTGAATTTGACCTTCATAACCTCTCATTAAAATGATAAGTTTATTTTAATTTTACAAATAAAAAATACATCATTTTTTAATTTAATTTAAAAAGATAATATCTTTTTCCATTTTCTCAACATGGAAAATTGGGGTCCAAAACCTTCCAAAGTCGTTTTATGGTAAAAAATGATTCTTTTTGGGATTGTTGACACCTTATCTTTGGGATTAGGTAAATCGATGTAAAATTGTAAATAGGAAAATAAAGAGAATTTGAAGATGAAGAGACATTGGGAGATGAAACCCAATAGTCTCCCTCTCCATCTATATATTCATGTTCCATCTTAATGCAAAATACAATTCAGATTCATGGAGTTACCTCTTGTCTTGACATGGTATCAGAGCCAACCCCTGATTTTAGTTATCTTTTCTCTACCATTCTCTGCTACATAATGTCCCTATGTCCCAAATTTATGTGTGTTTGGATAAAGCATTAAAATATCTATGTGCTACATCCTCTCTCTGCCCTGAGAGCATTAGAATTTTTTTGAAGTCTGTGTGGTTGAACTTCGGTGTGGTGCGGTGTAGTGTGCTGGTGTAGGAGCATCATGGTTTCAAAATTTTGTATATTTAGTAGAATATAGGGGGTCTTATGTTTTTCAAGGGGGGTGGTTTCCTAAGTATTTAATTAATGTAATTTTCAACGTTTTGATTGATTTTATGTGAGACATTTAAAATAGGATTTAATTAAATATTGTGAGGCATATTTTTAAATGTTCTCAAATGTAGGAGAACATGAGAGATTTAGGATAGTTGACTTTTCAAAGGGATTGTGAATCCTAGACTTAGGAATTAGTTGATGATTTTGCGGATTTACAGGATTCTTAGGATTTAGTTGAGAAGATTGAGGCTTTGAACCATAATTGGTTGTAGAACCTTTTGTATATATTTGTAAGCCTCAAAGGCATTAAGATGATATGATTCTTAGATAGTAATAGAGGAGATTTGATTATAAGCCTACGGGGATAGAGAGAGAGGAAGAGAAAAGGGCCATGTAAAGGCATATCAGGCCTAAGCCAAACTGTAAACATGTTTTCTTTGCATCTGTAAAATTTATTTGATTAATGAGAAATTGAGTTCATTGCGACTGTGTTTTTGTCTCTCTTATGAGCTGAGTCATCCGTAATTGAGAAAATCTGATTTCTGTGTAATAAATTATCGTTGCATGAATTTTGATGGGTGTATAAGTCTTTTACTTTGTGAAAAAGGACTTACTATAGAAGAAGCTGGGTAGAATCACTGTGTGATTCCAGTTCTGGAGAAATTGGCTGAGAGTGAAGCTAATGAGAGTGAATGAGTACAAATAACCTTTGTGCAGGTTGGAGTGAAACAAATAAGATATTTGAAGTCGTAGGCAGTGATTCAAGGCAAGCCTGTGAAGGATTTGTCTTGGAAATAGTGTGTAAGGTGTTGTAGCAAGCGTGATAACTCTAGATAAGATCCAATAACAAGAACAAAGTTAAAGAGGGAGTTAACACGTGGATATAAATATGGAGTTACAATAAGGCGGCGGTCAGCTAAGACAACAAATGCTAAGTTTTTCCCAAACCCTTAAGAATATTTCTGGAAGGAGAACCATCGACGGTGTAGATTAATTCGTAAAGTCCAGATCAAAGATCGACGACCCAGATAACTTCGCAAGGTAAGTTGGGAACGGTGTGAAGTGGACATGTGTCGGGTAGAGAATCCAAGCGCATATCGCACATCGCATGTGATATGGGTTAATAGTTAACAATATAAACCTAAATTTACGAAATGCCGATTTGTGATGAAGCACTAAGGAAAAGGTTTGGCAATGCGATTGCATATCACATATGATAGATATTTTGGCGATCGAGGAATTCAAGATTGGCGAAGTGTGATATGGATTGGTGATGCATCTACGATGCCATGTATGCATTGAGTAAGGTAAAGAAGGCGGCCACAGTATAAGATAAAAACTTTATTATATGATTTATAAACCCGAAACCACTTTTCAAATGAGCTTCCGTGAAATTGTATGAATTTAATAATGATTAAAGTGGATTTCTAAAAGTTATTAGAGATATTATGACTCTATCATCAGGTTTTGGGTAGACTAAGACTTAGTTCTGCATATTTGGGTTTGCGACCATATGGCTACATCATTTTTGGTATCAGAGAAGTAAAATCTCTTTTGGGAGAAAGTTAGAGTAGAGTTATGTTTTTGAAGTTGTATGTGCAGAATACAATTGTGATTGCAAGAAGAAGGATCAGATTTTAAATCTGACAGGCAGTAGACACACAGAGATAAAGTGTGGCAGAATTTGGAGAGTAATTGATACTCTTGAAGAGAATTTATAGAGGCAAAGGAACAAGGAATAGTCCATTCAAAGTGCAGATGAATGGTGGAACAAGATCATGTAGAGATCTTGAAGGTGATATGGTATGTTTTTATTTGAGAATATGTTTGCATGTTTCAGTTTTTCTCTTCGGAGGAGAAATCAAGACAGCAAGAGTTCTTTGAAGAGAAAAAAATAGGAAGAGTTTTTAGAGAATCAGAGGTACAACAGAAGCGAAGAGAAGAATCAGATCGGAATCTGATTGAGTAAAGAGATAGAAGGAAAATCTACTTTGAGAGAAATTAGATCAGATTTTTGAAGTACAGATTGATAAAAAAATTTATGAAGAGATAATGACAACTGCAAACAATGACGGAAAAGAGAAACTGCAACACGTGTTCAGGAAATTGGGCAATGAGGTATGGTCTTCATGTTTTCAGTTAATTAATGATGAATTATTGATTGAAAGAAATACTATGAATATGTTTGATGATTATAACCAAGAACAAGAAGATTTTTTGATGACGATGGCAATGCACCTATCCAACTATAGGTTGGAAGAAAGGAGAGAGGTGACTGAGTGCAGCAGCCAGAGGAGAAAAGAAGCTCTATTTTGTTCAAGAGAGTGAACCAAGAGAGAGAATACCTAGGAAGAGATGAAGCTAATAGAGGAAGCTTGATAGGGTATTTAGTAGCAAGAGGAGATTGCTACAAGAGAAGGCTATGTTTCAGATCACTAATCGAGCATGGATGAGCTCATGAGGAAGATGGCCATGGAGGTTCATAGAAGAGGTTCTAGAGAATCCCATAAAGGTAAGATGAGTAATTAGGAGCAAGAGAGAAATCTTGCAGTGATGAGAGTACAGTTGGAGGTACTACAGGGATGACTACAAGAGAAAGAGAATGAATACCAAAGACATGGATGGAGAATGAGGAAATGGGTTAGATGGAACCTATTGCAAAAGAAATGGAATGCCAAGCTGATAAAAAAGTTTAGAGAAGTTGAACAGATACATATTAATTTGTTAGAGAAGGAGAGATTCAAAGGAATTGAGTCACAACAAAGAGGATCTGCTGAAACCCAGAAATTACATTGTGAAATATTGGTGTTTGAAACATAAAACAAGACTGAAAGGTCTTGTATTTTTAAAACTAATGATTTGTGTATGATTGCAGGTACATCATAGGATGATGAACAAACTTTAGAGTTTGTTAAGAAGAAGGAGCAGAATGTGAAATCTGTTCAGATTATACTGAGATAGTAAGATCTCATAAACAAAAGGAGATAGAGAGGTCTAATGGAAATGTGCAGCAGAATATTGGAGATGGTAATAGTGAATATTGAAATAGAAGATATGATTTAATACATTAAGATGAATAAAAGGTATTTACTATGCCTAATGAGTTTGGAATTTTTAAGCATGATGATTTAGACATGTGTGTAGATTTAGCAGAGGGAGAAGGACCATTTGATGATGGGTCAACAATAAGTGAAGGTATAGAAAACTTTGTAACTTTTCTAAATTCTACTATAATTGAAATTATTGAGTTATATAGAAAATCAGATCTTCAAAGAAGAAAGTTGGAAAAGCAGAGGACATATACTCAGGATAAATTGTTGAAGAAGGAAGACAAATAAATTGTCATGAATTCCAATCATGAAGAAAAGGGTAAGGATGTAAGAATGGTAATAAGAGTTCAGTAAATCGAAATGACAGTGGAAGGAGTTCAATGTGAACCAGAACATAGAGACATCCTTGAAACAAATGATATGGAGGAGAGACTAGCTGACAGTCTCATGAGTTCTTTGGAGAATTTAAATCAGCATACTGATGTGTTGAAAAAGGAGTTAGAGGAAAACTCAGAGTAACATACTGAGATGTTGCTAGAGAAGAAAAAGGAAATGAGGCCTTATATTTTTAATTATGATAATGGTTTACGATTACAGGTTTTGATGAAGATGAGGCAGACATGTCTCAAGTTGAAGGAGAGTCAGTTTTAGAATTAAAGAAGATTGGAAGTTGCCAGGTAAGGCATAATGATTAGGAATATGTAAAGCATGAATATACCATGTTTGAAGAAGCTGAATTGACTGTCAGAATCAGTCAAGGAGGTGAAGAACAATCACTGAGGGTTGTCAAGGAAGAGGAAGAAAAATATGTTGGAATTGATGAACAACATAGTGATGTAATTGAGAGAAATCAAGTAGAAAGTGAGTTACTAGATGAATCTGAGTATGAGAAAGGAATTGCAGACAATGATGTGGAAATTTCTCAAGTTGTGAAAGAGACAGGAGCAGATACTTGTTTTCCAAACTTTATTATTTTTTCTAGTATACAAAGAACAGTGAATGAGTATATTACTGCAGTCAAAGAATCAGAAGACAATTTATTTTTTGAAAGTAAATTTGCAAGTAGTGAGCAAAAAAGGGATGTTGCAGAGGGTGATATCTTAAGAGATATTCAGGAAGTTTGGGAGGTAGCAATGTCCAGAACAATATTTGCAGCAGTATCTAGAGTAATCTCGAAAATAATAGCAGAATTTAAATCAGGAGAAGCTAAAAAAATAAGAAGAAACAAATGGCAGAGTGAGTACCAGTTAGAAGATAAAATGGACATGGAGATTGAAAGAATGAAAAGGTTTATGATGAGGGTGTCTCAAAAGAAGACAACAACAAGAAAACAAATTAGCAATAGTAAGAAAAAGACAACAACAGACTATGAGAGCATAGCCAGTGGGGAAATGCAACATAAAGTATGGAGACCTGGAGAACAACAGCAACAACCAAAGACAAACTACAGAACAAAGTTTGGGATCTAGGAGGAATTACATCAACATTTAAGACACGTGATCCCGAGATCATGATTAATTTCTACCTTGGGAGTCTGATGCAGGAGCATCATGGTTTCAAAATTTTGCACATTTAGTAGAATCTAGGGGGTCTTAAGATTTTCAAGGGATTTGGTTTCCTAAGTATTTAATTAATGTAATTTTTAGCGTTTTGAGTGATTTTATGTGAGACATTTAAAATAGGATTTAATTAAATATTGTGAGGCATATTTGTAAATGTTATAGAATGTAGAAGAACATGAGAGATTTAGGCTAGTTGAGTTTTCAAAAGGATTGTGAATCCTAGACTTAGGAATTAGTTGATGATTTTTTGGATTTAGAGGATTCTTAGGATTTAGTTGAGAAGATTGAGGATCTGAACCATAATTGGTTGTAGAACATTTTGTATATATTTGTAAGCCTGAAATGCATTAATATGATATGATTCTTAGATATTAATAGAGGATATTTGATTATAATCCTATGGGCATAAAGGGACAGGAAGAGAAAAGGGCCATGTAAAGGCATATCAAGCCTAAGCCAAACTGTAAACAGGTTTTATTTGTATCTGTACAATTAATTTGATTAATGAGAAATTGAGTTCATTGCGACTATTTTTTTGTCTCTCTTACAATCTGAGTGATCCGTAATTGAGTAAATCTGATTTTTGTGTAATAAATTATTGTTGCATGAATTTTGATGGGTGTATAAGTCTTTTAGTGTGTGAAAAAGGACTTACTATAGAAGAAGCTGGGTAGAATCACTTGGTGATTCCAGTTCTGGAGAAATTGGCTGAGAATGAATGAGTAAAAATAATCTTTGTGCAGGTTGGAAGTGAAACAAATAAGATATTTGGAGTCGTAGGTAGTGATTTGAAGCAAGCATGTGAAGGATTTGGCTTGGAAACAATGTGCAAGGTGTTGCAGTGAGCGTGATAACTCTGGATAAGATCTAATAACAAGAACAAAGTTCAGGAGGAAGTTAACACATGGATACAGAGATGGAGTTACAGTAAGGCGGCAGTCAGCTAAGACAACAAATGTTAAGTTTTTCCCAAACCCTTAAGAAGATTTCTGGAAGGAGAACCATCGATGGTGCAAATTAATTCGCAAAGTCCAGATCAAAGATCGACGTCCCATATTACTTTGCAAGATAAGTTGGGAAAGGTATGAATTGGACACGTGTGAGATGGAGCAGCCAAGTGCACATCGCACATCGCATGTGATATGGGTTAATAGTTAACGATATAAACCTAAACTTACGAAATGTCAATTTGCGATGAACTGCTAAGGAAAAGGTTCAGCGATGCGATCACATATCACATGCGATAGATATTTCGGCGATTGAGGAATTTAAGATTGGTGAAGTGTGATATGGATTGGTGATGCATCTGCGATGCCATGTATGCATGTAGTAAGGTAAAGAAGACGGCCACGGTATAAGGTAAAAACTTTATTATACGAGTTATAAACTCGAAACCACTTTTCAAAGGAGCTTCCGCGAAATCATATGAATTTAATAATGATTAAAGTGGATTTCTAAAATTTATTAGAGATATTATGACTCTATCATCAGGTTTTGGGTAGACTGAGACTTAGTTCTGCATATTTGGGTTTGCGGCCATATGGTTGCATCATGTGCGGTGAGCCCCTTGTCATTAGGGCTAAGGCCTTCCCAAAGGAGCTTGGTTGACACCACTAGGTTGGATTTATTCCAACCCAATTCCTTTATCACCTGGCCCATTATTTCTTTGGCTCGGCCATTGGCATAGACCTCAACATTGTCAAAGAAATTGACCCCATAGTCCTTGCAACATTGCAACAATCCTTTGGCTTCCTTGACATTGAGTTGGTTTCCAAAGATGACCAAGACTCCGTATGAGAGCTAGCTCACCTTCAGCCCAGTTCGCCCTAGTCTCCCAGCTCTCTCCATGCAATTTTCTGCATTAAGTGACCTCATATTTTCATTGTATTGGTGAAAATGATTCAATTAGGGGAATTTTGAGGTCTAAAATGGGCCTCCTAAGGAAAATGTACAATCAAAATTCACTTTATGAGAACCAATCACATTTTAGGTGATGACATCATCCCTAATGGTTGAAGTGGCATTGCTTGAGTTAAAGGTACTTACTTGTCATATTCTCAATGGTGGATAAAAACTCATGGTTAACCATGGTAGTGTTCTAAGTACTTTTAAAGTCAAAGTAAAGTACTCATAATAAATGTCATTTCACACTTTTTGAATAAAAATATATTATTGTCATTTCATATTTCTTGAAAGAAAAAATGCATATCCCTATACATTTATTATATTATATTATATTATTTTTATATAGTATATTAATTACATGTTATTATACAATTTAAATAATATAAATTTTAATTAATAGCATATAATATAATTAATAATTTATAAATTTATATTTATATTTTATTTTAAGTTATTTGAGTACAAAGGACAAATGCATTAGTTGTTAAATGATAATGACTTTTTCTTGAAAAGCTCATTCTTATTTATAGTCACATCAATACAATTTTTTTATTAATTCTATTTTGGTACAACTTTTGAATTGAATTTAACTATGGTTAGATGGATTGTGGTGCAAAAAGTGAATTGAAAATTCATAAATATTATTTTATTGGTTTAGATATTATTTTATTATTTCCTTAGGAGGTCCATTTTAGACCTCAAATTTCCCCTAATACGGTGTATATTCCAAGAGCTGCGTTCAATGATGGGAGTGGAGCCTGATTATCTTATTTATATGTATCGCCACGTTGGACCCCTGTATATTTGGACACTTGAACTATGAGAACCTTTGTTTTTTGAAGAAAAATGGTGTTATTGGTTTGCCTACAATTCCTAGGAAACTTAAGCAATGTGATGTGTGTATTCTAGGAAAGCACAACAAATAGTCTTTTCATGATTCTCATTCCAAAGCACATAGAAAACTTGAACTCATTCATTTTGATTTATGTGGCCCAATGCATGTTCCTTCTGCAAATGGGAATAAATATATGATGACATTTATTGATGACTACAGTAGAATGCGTTGGGTTTATTTATTAAAGAAAAAATTTGAAGTCTTTGAAACATTCAATAACTTTCATACATAGAATAAAAATGATGCACAATCTCATATTGTCTTTATTCGCACTAATAATGAAAAAAATACACTTCAAATGAATTTGAAAACTATCTTCACCTGCATGGGATAAAAAATCAAACAACTGTGCCCTATAATCCCCAACAGAATGGAGTAGCTCGAAGAATGAACATGAAAGTATTAAATATGGTATGTTCCATGATGTTTTTCAAGAATGTTAAAATTATGTTTTGGGCTGATGCGGTTCTATGTGTTTTGTATATAAAGAATAGGTGTCTATATAATGCTATAAAAAATAAGACTCCCTATGAAATGTGGTATGGCCACATTCCTTCGGTGAGGAATCTCGAAGTTTTTGGTTCCACCTGTTATGCCTTGATACCCAAGGAATAGAGAAATAAACTCGATGCAAGGAGTCACAAATGTATCTTCTTGGGGTACTCAAATACCTCCAAAGCATACCGTCTCTACGATGAAGTGAACAAGAAGTTTATAATATATAGAGATGTGATCTTTCTTGAATCTTATAAGACTGACAATGTGTTTGAGCGACATCTTGATCGCTTGGATAGATTTGTACATGTGAAGTCTTTTTAAGAATTTGATAATGAGATAACACATCTTGAAGGGGGGATTCATATACTAGATCAATCTGTGGAATATTCATTTGAAGCACTCTCTCCCCCACATGAAGCTCTAGCCATTGATGACACTTTGAGTGATGTGATTGACAGAATTGGGAGACTAAATATTGATTTAGCCCCATCTCAGTCAACTGAGAAACTTGGACCATCTCTAAAAGGCGACCCTCCAAAATGGCTGACAAAGACACTTGAAAGTGTTTGTCTTGATGAGGTTGGAAAGACATGAACAAGAAGCTCAACCAGAAAAAATGGAGGTGTTGTAGAAAATCTTGATTCACCGGTTGATATGGATGTTTCTTATGATTGTGAGCCGAATTTGTGTACATGTTACGAACAAAATTCCCTCAAATAAGCTTCTTCTCATGATGAATGGAAAGAAGCGATGCAGAAGGAGTATGATGCCTTGATAAAGAATGGCACTTGGAAGCTGGTTGATCCGCCTTTGGGAATGAAACCAATTGGCTGTAAGTGGGTCTACAAGAACAAGTACAAAGTAGATGGCTCACTTGACAAGCACAAGGCCAGGCTTGTGGAAAAAGGTTTTGCACAGAAAGAAGGGCTTACATGAGGATAATTTTCCTCAAAGAAAATGGGCTACAATTTAGTCACCCTTTTCCTTATGGATACAGAACTGATTGAAATTTAAATTCCATCAAATGATGTAAAAAATTATTTCCTTAAAATGGAGATCTGTAGAATGTTTTATGTCCCAACCAAGGATTGTTGTGAAGGGCGAGTAAATATAAAGTATGCAAGCTTATGTAAAATCCCTTATATGCTCCTAAGCAAGCACCGCGATCCCGGGCATTGGTTAACTGAGCATTTTCTAAAACTCAACTTCAAACATTATGATATTGATGATGCAACTTTGTTTGTCAAGAAAGTTGGAAAAACATTTGTATATCTTGTGGTGTATGTAGATGATCTTCTGATGACAGGGAATTATGAGAGCTACATTACATCCATAAAGAAGGAAGTGAGGAAAGGTTTTGAAATGACAGATTTGGGCTATATTCACTACTATCTTGGTATTGAAGTAACTCAACATTCGAAGTTTATATTCCTTTCTCCAAAGAAGTACATTGGAGATATGTTGAACAAGTTTGGCATGGCTATGTGAAATCCTTTGGCTACTCCAATGGGACTGAACTTAAAGCTCACATCCACTGAAGGAAAATCATTTGAGGATGCAACAAAGTATAGACAACTCATAGGAAATCTCAACTACCTGACTACTACTAGACCAAATATTTCTTTTGTTGTTGCAATCCTCTATAAAATCTTTGTGAGGTTCATCGTCTACTCAGAAAATATTCAAAGTACTTGAAGGAACTAAAAACTTTGACTTAAGTATATGTCACATATGCCTTTCAACTGACACTCTGATTCTACCTTCGGAGAGCAAAGAAATGATGGCATTCACTAGGTTATGTTTTCTACCTTTGGATCATAAGTTGTCTCCTGGAGGTCACACAAACAATCAGTTCCAACAAATTCAACAACTGAGGAATAACATGTGGCATCAACTGAAGAAACAAAGGAAATTGTGTGGCTCATGAAAATTTTGGAAGATTTGCAGGAGAAACAAGTACATTCAACTCCTCTTTTGATTGACAATAATTCTGTAATAAATTTTTCCAAGAACCCAAAGTTCCATGATTGAATGAAGCACATCGATACAAAATACCATCTAATTCGACATCATGCTAAAGACAATCCGCCTACATCATTGTTCCACAAATGAGAAGATCAGAGACATATTCACCAAAGTGCTTGGAAGAGAAAATTTTGAAAGATTCAGAAGGATGTTTGGACTCACCAACATCCCTTCAGATTTTGGGGGGAATGTTGACACCTAATCTTTGGGATTAGATAAATCCATGTAAATATTGTAAATAGGAAAATAAATAGAATTGGATGATGGAGAGACATTGGGAGATAAAACCCAATAGTCTCCCTCTCCATCTATATATTCATGTCCCATCTTAATGAAAAATACAACTAAGATTCATGGATTTACCTCCTGGCTGGACATGATTGTAGCGTCTCAAACATGCCCACACTATCAATGTTGCTATACATACTAAGAACTTTCCAACAATGCAAAATGACCTCAAAAATATCTTTTATGCATAACTTATGCCTCCCACCAGTTCACCTGCATTGTTGACCAGCAAGGTATAAGTCGATTCCACATCAATCCCCATTTCTCACACATGTGGGGCTAATCATGTGTGGAATTTCAAGAATATTATAGAAGGTCCAAAACCTTATCACAATTAAGGTTTAAATAAGTCAAAACCCTAAATCTAGATGGATATCGATCTATTTTAAATATCGTGACAATACTTAGAGAAGGTCCCCCATTGTTTAGAATTTTAGATTAATTCATGGTTGAGAGAAACATCTAGGAGTGGTATTTTGAGAGAATAACAGAGAATAAGGATTTTGTAGTAATTGTTCATGCCAAAATATCAAAATATAATTTCATAGTGAGTGTTCATCTCTTTGCATGTGCATCTTTATAACTAAAGAAGAGAGAGAGCATACTTCACCTTGTACTTGAGTTTTCTCTTGTATTGGGTTTCCCAAGACAAATATTTTTTGTATATGTGTGGATGGTGTGTATTTTGTGCATGTTATTTAAATTCCATATTCCAACTATTTCTTAAAGTCAAGTCATAAAATAGAGATAACAAGTCTAAGATTTAAGAAAATAAACTTGCATAATCTAAGGTTTTCATTATATTATAAGATTCATTGGGACATAATCTTCTGATCCAATATCCATGGTAATTTATAGACTAGTAAATCCAACAAATGAAATTAGATGTGAAATATTTCCACCAACTCTTCAAACATTAATGGTGCATTTAGTAAAGAGATTTGTGCCAAGTTAAAACTAGAATGACAATTGTTGTTTAAAAAAAAAGAATTATTTAAGTTATGTCAATATTTTATGATTAAGATTGGATGATGATATAATTTTGTATATATCTCAGTACTTCTTGGGTGGAAAAATTATAGTTATTGGCATGCCTGACCCATTTTTGTGGCAGGTAATTGGGGTCCAAAACCTTATAAATTCATTTTATGGCATCAAATAATGATTTGCAAGATTGTTGTGTCTAAAATTTTTTCCCAATCTCGATATTGATCTACACTCTAAGAACTTTCCAATAGTGCAAAATCACGTCATTAGGAGCTTGTATGTGTAAGTAATGCCTCCTGCCAATTGACCTGGGCTTATTGACCACAAAGGTATGAGTCGATGCCATGTCAACCTCGATTACTCACACATGTTGGGCTAGCCATGTGTGGAATTTCAAGAAGATTTTAGAAATTCCAAATCCTTATCACAATTCAGGGTTAAATAAATCGAAACCCTAATTCTAGATGGATATCGGGCTATGTTAAATATCACGATGTACAAGGAGGAGATATGAGTGGTAGTTTGAGAGCATAACAAAAGTATAGAAGGATTTTGCAGCAAATTTTCATGCCATAGTGTCAAAAGGTAACTCCATAATGAGTGTTCATTCCTTTGCATGTGCATTTTGATAACTAAAGCAAAGATATGAGAGGATAGGTCTCACTATCTATTTGAGTTTTCTCTTGTATTGGATTTCCCATGACAAATCTTGTATTTTTTTATGTGGATGGTACATATCTTTTGCATGTTCTTTATTTTCCATATTCAATTATTTCTTAGATTCAAATCATTAACAAATCTAAGATTTAAGAAAATAAACTTGCATAATCTAAAGCTTTTAGAATATTAATATTTATTGTGACAAATTCTTCCAATGGAATAGTCATAATAGTTTATATATTAGTAAATCTCATTAACAAAATGAAATGTGAAATATTTCCACTAAACTCTTAAATGGCTATCCATGAACTGAGTAAAGAGTTTTATGCCAAGTTTGTCATCCCTTATAGACAAATTGGATATTATGATCAAAATAATGAGGAAAGGTCAAACACATAAGTACTCTAGCTATGAGGGAAAGGAGAGGGAAACATCATTCCACCATAGCTTTCCTATTATTTTAAAGAATAAGAAACCATTTAAAAATAGTCAACTTAATTTAATAGTAATTTTAAATTCATGGATATTTTTAGGTGTAAATTTTTCTTCAATTTTTTTTTACTTTGAAAAAGATTTTCATAGAGAAGGATTTCATTCCCTTTTAAGCATCATATATTTAGAGTTAAAATGTATATTTCTATATGTATGTGTTAGTACAACATGTCAACTCTGTATTTAAGACATATATTTTTCATGCTTGAGTAGTATATATTGGGTAGTGTATATTTGTAATATTTAAATATAAGAAATTTTCTATAATTAATTACTTTAATTGAATATATAAAAAACAGATATTGAAATATTTTGAAATATTCTATTTATCACTAAAATTAAAATTCTATTTATTATCAATAAATTTTTTAAAGATTATAAATGAATTCCAAATTAAAAAATACATTTTCTTTATATTAATATATTAAAAGAAAATGAGATATTTTTTTTATTTTCAATTATTTCTTATGTATAATATTAAAATAACATTTAAATATTTTAAAATATTATATATCAATTTTATATTAAATAAAAAAAAATTATATATCTCATTTCTATTAAATAATAAAAAATTTACACATTTATATTTATATTTAAAATAATATTCAACTCAATAACACACCTCTCCTTCATTTTCAAATAAAAAAAATATTCAACCCAATAACACACCTCTCCTTCATTTGAAAACATAAAATGAGTCTCTCAAATCAATAATTGAAATCTTCATTTACATGAAGAATATAATAAATTCCTAGTAAGTTAAAAATATAGCAATTAAGATGTTAATTTATGTCGGATTAAGGAATTCCAAAATTCATTGATGTGAGTCTGTTTTCTTTTTCAATTCTTTGATTATATCTTTATGGTAACTTTTTCTAAATGCAATGCAACAAAGTGTTTTGACAGTTTTTATTATTATTTCATGATAGTAAGTATTGATTGCCGTTAAATGGTTTGGTATTTATCATATTCAATTTTTTTGGTTATGCTAAAGGAATTATAGAATGAATCAAGGGAAATAATGATTTCAATTTTTTTATATTAAAATATTGGATGGCATGCATCAAAATTTTGGTAAAGATATTTTAAAAAAAGTATTATAAGAGAGACATGTAAATTTTATTTTTCATCATTTAAGAATGTGTAATGATTAATGCAGGTGTCATTAATTATTCATTAAAAACATAAAATAAAAAATTGACAGTTAAACAATAAAAAATAATAAGAAATTCATGTGAATCTGAAAGTAACAAGAAAGCAACAGTTTTAATGGCTGAAGAAACTGAATATTTTGTAACTTTTAATGGCTGAAAAAACTGAATATTTTGTAACAAATTAGCATAAAGTGTAACAAATTATTTTGAGTAGTATAAATTGAAAAGATACCTATGATGTAATAGTCTACAATTTTGTTTTTGATATTTGGATATATAAATTTTGAAACATGTAAGATCAGAAGGAAACACAGATCCAGTATGTGTGTACTACCTTTTTATTATCAGCTTTTTTTTATCTACGGAAAAATAAAGTGTTTTCAACGTGATTATCTGGATGACAAATATTTTTTAAATATCTCAATGTTTTTAGAAGGCCTTGTGAACATTAAAAACTAATTTACGGTCAGTAGTCAATTTTTTCCGATTAACAATGGAGAATAAACTCCCTCTTTAACTTAGAGAAAGATTTAAAAATTTTTATTACAGGTAACAAATTTTATTCCATAAAATTGTTTACAAGTTCTTCCTCAGTCACAGAGGGATTTACAACTGCTGGACTGTTACAAAACACAGTTCCAGAAACTCTTCTCTGTCTCAAAAAAAAACTTTGCTGTGAATTTCCAATTCACTGTCTCTGTCTATTTTAAAAATAGACAACTCTCTGTCTATTAAAAAATAGCTCTCTGTTTTACAAAAAAAATATACTCTGCTGTGTATATTTTAATTCTGCACTGTCTCTGTCTTTTTCAACAATTGCACTGCTGTGCGTATATAAAAAATCTGATCTGTCTGTGTGTAAAAAATTTTACACTATATCTCTCTTCTATATATAAACAAAATATCTAAAAATAATTAATGCAATTTGTTGACAAAATTTCCAGAAATTCACCGCTTACAAATTTCATTAATGCCATTAAAAATCTGTCAGCACCGCTAAATTTTTTTTATGACAAATTTGAATTTATGGCAAGTTTGAAAATTTTCCCGCGGTGGTGGCGGAGCGGTGGCACGTGGGTGGCTGGTGGGCAGAGCCACCACTAGCTGGTGGTTACGGGGGCTGCACTCTGTTCGTACAATACAATTTGGGTGACCCCCCCGCAATTTACCACAACCGTCGATTGGCTGGTCAACCCAAGATCTACAGTCAACTACGGGGGGTGGCAATTTGTTAACGGTCGAGCTGATTGACCCCCCGCACTCCGTCGATTTCTTCAAAACTTCCGCCGTGATAACCTACGCGCTGATCCACCTGTTTGACGTGCAAACTGATCTGCGCAGATGAAATTACTCCAACACTCCCCCTTAATTTCAACTGCTGGGTTTTCTTGCATACCCATGCATTTTCTGAAATGTTCAAAGCTTTTCTGCGCAAGTGGCTTTGTGAGGATATCTGCAAATTGATCCTCCGTTCTGCAATGCTGCAAAACAATCTCGCCATTGCTAACCAATTCCCGTATGAAATGAAACTTGGTGTCAATGTGTTTTGTCCTTTTATGAAAAACATAATTTTTAGACAATGCAATAGCTGAGCTATTGTCACAAAATATCACTGTCCCTTTTACCTGTTCTTGACATAAACTTCTCAACATTTTCCGCATCCAAACTGCTTGACACGCTGCTGCTGTAGCTGCCACATATTCTGCTTCTGCTGTAGACAATGCTACAATGGGTTGTTTCTTAGAAGCCCATGAAATGGCTCCTGAACCCATATGAAAAACATAACTGGAAGTGCTCTTCCGATCATCTACACTTCCAGCCCAATCACTGTCAGTGTATCCAACTAAATCTGAATTTTCTGAAGTAGTATAAAAAATACCAAACCTTTTAGTACCTTTAACATACCTCAAAATCCTTTTTGTTGCTTGCCAATGTGCATCCTTTGGCTTTTCCATGAACCTGGAAATCAAACTAACAGCATGCATTATGTCCGGCCTAGTTGCAGTCAAGTACATAAGGCTGCCAACTATGCTCTTGTATAAACTAGGATCAAAATCCTTGCTGTTGTCCTCTCTGCTGAGCTTTAATCCCATCACTGTGGGAGTGATTGCTGCTTTGCATTCTTGCATGTTAAATCTTTCAAGTACCTCATTAACATACTTTGCCTGTGAGATGAAAATCCCACTTTCATCTTGCTCTACTTCTATTCCCAAGAAGTATCTCAACAAACCCATGTCAGTCATTTCAAATTCTTCTTTCATGACTGTTTTAAAATGTTCAATAAGGCAATCATCATTACCTGTAAAAATAACATCATCAACATATAAGACTACAATCAAAATTTTACCATCTTGTTCTTTGATGTAGAGGGTGGGTTCTCCCTCACACTTTTCAAAACCATTTTCCAGTAGATATGAATCTATCCTACTGTACCACGCTCTTGGCGCTTGCTTCAGCCCATAAAGAGCTTTCTTCAACTTACACACTTTGTGCTCTTGGCCTTTCTTCTCATAGCCGAGAGGTTGTTCAATATAAACCTCTTCCATTAACACTCCATTTAGGAATGCTGACTTCACGTCCATTTGGTAAACTTTCCACTTGTTTTGTGCTGCTATGGACAACACTGCTCTCACGGTTTCCATTCTGGCAACCGGTGCGAAAGTTTCCTCATAATCTATGCCATGCTTCTGCTTATAGCCTTTGACGACAAGCCTTGCCTTGTGTCTCTCTATCTTGCCTTCAGCATTACTCTTGGTCTTGTAGACCCATTTAACACCAATGACATCTTTACCTTTTGGGAGTTCAACCAAATCCCAAGTTTTATTTCTTTCTATGGCATTTATTTCCTCATCCATAGCTTCTATCCATTTCCTATCCTTGATAGCTTCTTCGAAATGAACAGGATCATCAACATGACAATATAAAGCAAACAAAGAATTGATACCTTCATTAGCTATATCTTGTTCATAAATATCTTTCAAACTTCTGAATTTCTTACCTTTTTCGGTAGATGTACAAATGCTTGAAGAAGCACTTGAATTTCCTCCTTGTGGTGTGCTTGGAGAAGCACTTTCATTTCTCCTCAAGGGTGTACTTTGCTGCTCTTGTGTTGGTGCTACTGTTTGGGGATGTATTTCAGCCAACTCATCATCATTCTCATCATGAGATAAACAGTGTTTAACATTCACTGTTTTCTCTATGCTTCCATCCCAAGCTTCCTCTTCAATGAACTGAACGTCCCTGCTCACAATAAACTTCTTGCTGGATGGGTTATATAACCTGTATGCCTTGGATTCCTCACTATATCCAATGAAAATACATTTCTCCCCCTTGTTGTCCAACTTCTTTCTTAGCTGATCCGGAATGTGTGCATAAGCTACACATCCAAAAACCTTCATATGTGTGACACCCTGCCTTGTGCCACTCCATGCCTCTTCTGGCACTTTGTTCATGACTGCTTTTGTAGGACATCTATTCAAGATGTACGCTGCACAATGTACAGCTTCAGCCCAATAATCATTAGGCAAATGTTTTTCCTTTAACATACTCCTCGCCATGTCCATTATGGTTCGGTTCTTCCTTTCGGCTACTCCATTTTGCTGCGAAGTATATCTAATTGTAAATTGCTTTTGAATACCATTTTATTTACAAAAACGTAGAAAATATTTAGAGATATACTCACCTCCTCTATCAGTCCTTAAGACTTTGATATGCAGCCCACTATGTTTCTCAACAAGTGCTTTGAAATTACAAAAATTTTCAAACACTTCACTTTTGTTTTTCAAAAAGTAAACCCAAGTTTTTCTTGTAAAATCATCTATAAATGTTAAGATATAGTGGTTGTTCGCAAGTGATGGAGTTTGCATCGGTCCACATACATCTTGTTAGTCTCCTGCTGCAATAGGTGTCATTTTTCATGATTGTCTTGATTGAACTATGGAATATGTTCAAACCTTTTTCTTGAGCAAAAGTGTTCCATATTCTTGAAAAACCAAAAAATCAAAAAATTCAAAAAATGTAAAGAGGGTATACCCTAAAAGAAAAATCAAAGGGTAAGAAAAAATAAAGTGGTCAAAAAAGTGAAATAAATGAACCCCAAACAAAAATAGACCAAGGAAAGTGTGCAAATCCAAATTCCACTACTATTTCATTTTTTTATAAACAAAATTGTGTGCAGTTTGTCAAACTTTTGCCACAATTTATGAAGAGTCAAACTGTTTAAACTTGACTTATTCATATTTCAATTTCATGTTATAGAATAGAGAATAAATATCTGACCAAAGCAGTTTAATCTTGGCGAGGATAAGTAGATAGGTAAGTGAATAAAAAGGTGTTCAACGACTGAGGTCAATGCGAGCTCTTGGATGAGATAAGGGTAGAAATAGATAGGTGCTATCATGTAAAAAGAAAAGATTGATAAGGGTTTGCAAGTCTAAATGCACCCTAATAAAGAAGAGAAAATGGTAGTGTTAAGTAGATAGGGTAGGTAGATGGTCTTTGCAAAGTGTTATACGATGAATGATCTTTGCTACATGTTTGATCCCTTTACTTTCATCACAAGTACTAAAAGCGAGAAATACACTAGAAAATCACAGCAAGCAAAATCAAACTCATTAACCTCCCTCATCACTTTCCCCTTAAAGTTTTACTAATTTCCCCCCAAAGTACTAGGGTACTTGGAGATCAAAAGGGCTCAAGGCATTTCCTTGACTTCTGGAGGGACCGGACCCTCGGCCTACTGATCAAAAAGACCTAGGTACTTGAAATAATTCATCATTTTTATCTTCCATTTTTAACATTTTCCTAAGTAAAATCATATTTTACTTATGAAACTGATGCAACATTCCATAAAAATTCTCAAAATAACTTGTTATTCTAAGTTTAAATGTTGAAGATAAAATGTTGCAATTTACTTCCCTGATTATCACTTTCTTAGATGTACAAAGATGTTTTGATTTTCCTTGTCCTTTGCCAAATTAACATTTAATTCTACTATATTACATCCCTAGTGAAATACATCCTATTTTACTTAGGAAATTGATGCAAAATTCCATAAAAATTCCTCAAAATAAATTGTTATTCTAAGTTTAAGTGTTGAAGATAAAATGTTGCAATTTACTTCACAAGTTATCACTTTCTTAGATGTACAAAAATGTTTTGATTTTCCTTGTCCTTTGCCATATTAACATTTAACTCTATTATATTAAATCCCTAGTGAAATACCCTTTCCTAAGTATATAACTCCCTTTTTATATATACCCCAAAAACCCCTTTATTATAATGTTTTAACCAAAGTATTTATCTCCCTAAAATTCATTAAAACCCGCTTCTACAAGCCCTTTGGTTAAAAATATAGCATTATACATTAATCCCGCCCCTATGGTGAATTAGTTGTATTAATTAATTTACCATATAAATAAAAAATATATATAAAAAGAAAAACTTCAGACATACAATACGTATGTTTAAATACCAAAAAATATCAATAAAGTTTCGAGAAAGCCTTGCGCCACCGTGGTCCGTCTACGTGGCATTCCACTTAAGCCAATTCCGCCGCAACTCCTTTCTTTTGCATACGGGATTAATTAAGTCATCTGGACTAATTAATAACTATACCTGCCAGTTAAATATTCCCCGGAGCGATTAAATAACATGTAAAAAGTGTTTAAAAGTCCGGCGGGCCCACATGAAACCCCCGCCTATCTCCCCATCGCCCCAGCCGTTGGATCAGCCTCCCGCAGATCAACGGCCAGCGTTGATCCCGCTGCCCATCCCGTGTAAGTTTTTTAACCAGCGGGGGATGGGTGGTTTTGAATAGTCAGACCATCCACGTGGCAAGAAACCTGTGGAATCGCTGCCCCTCCGATAAAAACCATCCTCGACCAAAAGCGGTGCGGGAATACCAATTACCGCTTACCGCTTACTGCCGGCTTGCGTCACCCCGTACGTCGATGACGTCATCACCTCGAAAAAATAAAAATACTTTTAAACTTGCGAATAAAGCCATTTTTCGTGTTTTTCAGTTATTTTCATTATTCTGAGAATGACAGTGCTCCCGCTGCGATTTTCAAAATTTCCGCTGTAATTGATCATTCCGCCCCAAAATTCTGCTGCGCCCGTGTTGAAGAACAGTCCCGCCATTGCCTGTTACCTGTTAAAGAACCAGTTTCCGTCTAAAAGCAGGTATTTATCCTTTACGCCCCGACTGCAAGTAAAACTCAGTTTCCTTTGTTTTTTTCGTTGAAAAAGTGGTTAAAAATCATCACTGAGTCCTCCCTGGAGATTTTAAACCTGTGAAATTGCTCCCCGAACCTGCAAATTGTTCCAATTTCCTTCATTTCAAGAATCCCGCCCGGCCCGTGAAGAAAACCAAAAAACCTCCATTTTGAATCCACAAGAACCAAAATGGAGGTCCCGGCAGCTCTGAATATCGCCCCATTGAATGCTCCTCACCGTGAATTGGACTATTTACCTCTGATAGATGAAGATTTCCAAATCAAAGACCTGCATTTCGATGAAAGTCCCCTATTGAGTTATTGTCGCTGCAGAGACGAATACTCAAAGGGGCAAGATCTTATAGGGTTGTGGGAATCCAATCTCCCAAGGTATCTTATTCCTTCAGTCCTTATTTTCCCAGAAATCATTCATTACTGTCATTCAAACTATGATCCCACACAGAGGGCAGTATTAGCTCCTGATCAAAGTGTTCTGTTTCCCATCACGCCACAGGCTATCAATGCCATGTTGCACTTTGAACCAGACCAAGAGTTAGCACCATTGTCCATGGAAGGATTGATTGAGAAAACTAGGCAATTAACTCTAGAGAAGCTAAAATCCATGTGTCAGCATTTCATGCTACCTGAGCATCAGCCAAAAGGGTCTCCCCCCTATGGTTTTTACTATTTCAATACATTGGGAAGGCTCATTGTAAATATAATATCTTTTGTCCTAGGATTTAACACCAGTGAATATGTAGATGAGATAACCTTGGCTCTGCTATCCATTTTCACTCCTGGGCAACCTCCTGAGATCAAATATGACTATGCTTCTTTCATAGCCAGCAAAATCCATGATCAATTCTTAAGGTTAGATACTGAAAAAGTTTTTAAGTACTCCTCAGTTATCTATCATCTCATGATCTTTTATCAGTCAGAAAGGTTCCCTTTCCCTGTACAGAAACTTGATGCCAAGAAGAATCCCAGGTCAGTCATTTTTTGGTCCCCCATCATTCATTTTTCCTCTGATTCTCCCTACTCCTACTCAGAATTCATTGATCAGTTTGTATATCCAGCAACAACTTTATTAACATGAATTTCTCCCCCAAGACTAAGCAATGAAATTAGAAAGACCTTGCAACTGTCAAAGAGTTATAAGGTTGGGGATTGGTACTTATACCAAAACCATACAGTCATCAGGATTTATGGATGTGAATTACATCCATTCAAGTTACCCAGATATGTACCAATGAGGATTTTTGCCTTGGAATACTTCAGGCAAATGAACAATTCAGATGTGATCCATTTTTGCAATGTAAAGAAGAAAGCTCAGTTAAGGATCAAAAGCCAATTAGGTCCTTTCATCTGCAATTCTAGGGAGGCTGAGAGAGAAGCAGAAAATCTATTAGAGAAAAAGTTCCAGACATCTTTCCGTTGGGTTCCTTATGACCCCTTTGGTTTTATTTGTGAAAAGAGATTAAAAAATAAATCATCTCCTTATATACACCACAAGATTCCTGATCTAGAACAGTATGCAAATAAAGATGAATGGATTGAAGGAACACTTGTTGAGGAAGAAAGTGAAGCAGACAAAATGAATAAAATTATGAAAGATGTTGAGAAGAACTTTGACCTAGAAACGTGTGGTCAAATGCAGGTACCCTACATTGGCACATCTTCAGCAGCCACCCTACAACAAGCATTACAGGAAGACAGTCCATCAGTAGCAGCAGAACCCAAGGGTAAAGGAAAGGAACCCGTAATCCAGGTTATTGAAACTTTGGTCATGGCTGAAAAACCACAGAGTTCCAAAGCACCGGAACAATCTCAGGCTTCTCCCACACCAGCAAAACACATCCAAGTTCCAGAGATGCAAACTCCACTGAATGTGGAAATAGGGAAAAAGAGGCTAGCTCCAGATACCACACCTTCAAAAGGAGCCTCACAGGTTTATCAAACTAAAAAACACAAATCTGATCCACCTCCAGATGTAGAAATTATAGATGAAGTATTTGATGATGGTAGGGAAGATAGTCAGCAAACAGGCACAGCAAGTGAAACAAACATAAGCCGGAAAGGGATACAAAAGCAATTAAGCACTGAAGTATCTTCTTTCAGACCGCCAAAGACAGACACTGGAGATATTAAAAGAACCTTCATTAATATTAAAACAAAGAATGATCCATTGAAAATGAAGGTATATGATCAGTATATGAAGATGGCTCCTCATAATCAAGAAAGGCTAATGTCAGTGTTTGACCTTTCACAAGGTAAAATGCTAATGAGCCACTTCAAAGCAAAGGTGCCAAAGCCAACTTCAGCAGCAGATTACATCAGAACAAATTTTGAAGTTTTAGCAAAGGATATCCATCCCCTGGACCAGATAGAGCTACATAGACAAACTGGGGAAATGGTCTATTCTACTCTCACCAACAAGGCCATGGCAGCTTTAACGCTGCAGGATTCTTTGAATAACACTACTGCACAATTGAAAATTGAGAAGGCCTCCTCACAGGCCAAAGATAATAGAATAAAGTCTCTAGAAGAGATAATCATTGGTTTGGGTCACAATCCCAAAGACATTAAAGGTATTGAGGCATTGATAAAGAAGAAAGAGGATGATATAGCCGCACTCAGAAAACAGCTAAAACTACCAGCCTTGAGGCACCCTCAGACCCAAGAAGTTATAAAAGGGAATTCACAGGAAGAAATGATGGAGTTGCTCCTAAATATGACTGAGCGACTAAATGAAACAGAAAAGGAATTGGAAAAAGCATTGCAGGAACAGGAAACCATCAGACAGACTTCAACAACAGGTACTACAACAACAGGGCAGCAATCCCAGGTAAATACTGCTGGTTTGAATTCTGATGAATTAATAAAGCAGATGGAAAGTCTACAACTCAAGGTCACAGAACTCCAAGAAACAAAATTACAATTAGTAAAATTGGAGGAAAAATATGACACATCCAAAAAGACAGATGCTGATAACACCAGGGAGATAAAAAGATTGGAAAAATTGGTTCAGGCTTTGGAAAAGGATCTTTCATTGGAGAAGCCTCTAAATGAAATAAATGACATTCTTTGGGGTAACATCATTGAATTAATAAAGGGTATTTGGCCCTCTATTCAAGCTATTTTTGAGCAAAATGAGTTAGTTAAGATAGCCCAAGAAGAAATAAATAGAACCAGGAATGAATTGAGAGGCAGGCCTGAACAGGCCAGTCAGCTCATTCAATTTTTGAATTCCAGAACAAAACAACAGCTTGCATTGTTAGGAATTGATGACAGGACAGGCGCAGTTTTGGAAGCAAAGAGAGTTTTCACCAAGAGGACTTTCATGCAAAATTCAGAAAGGAAGTGCACAGACATTTTGGTTGATATCAACATTTTCAGAGAGAAATTTCAAGCTTTGCTGGATAGTGGGTTACCAAGTCCCATGCTCACAGAAGATCAAATATTAGACTTGGAAACCTATGAGAAGAGAATAAAGGCTCATGCTAAAAATACAGCTGTTGGTTCTACTAGCTCATCAGAATCGACATTACCAACCGGGAAAAGTATTTATGATAAAGTGAAGAATTTATTTCATCTGGAACATGAAATAAAGTATCTATTTCCGAATGAGCCCACCTTTTATAAACTTACTGAAGCAGAGGAAACTTTAAGAAATCTCAGAAGAACTATGATACCAGATGATCAATGGTGGCAGGAAATGTTGGAGATTCTATAAAAGTTGTTTTCAGGATGAGAATTTATCTTTACTATCAAGTAAATGGTAAAAACAGGAAGACAGATGAAAGAGTATCAGGTGAAAAGGTTAAAGAGTATCCGTGAGAATAAAGAGTGTCCAACAAGCCAAAGAAATACGCAAAGGACAGCACAGAGCCCTATTTTAAGCACTTACCTCCAGCACGTCCACGAAGAAAGGAACAGCACATCGGCAGTTGCACATTATTCTATCCACGAGACCGTTTGTCTCTTGTTTGTTTGTAAAATATGCTTTAAGTCAGCCTAGATTATGGGCTAAGTTAGTGTAAGATTGTTTTAGATTATTTTGTGTATAAATAAACCCTCAAAGAGAGTGTTGAGGGTGGATTCTATTACTCTGCTGTAACATTGAGATTTTCGGAATAAAAGCTTTTGGAGGAATTTACTTGTGGCTTACTGGATGACGATTTAAAGCACTGGACTTGTTGCAGGATTCATGTGTTGGACTACAGTTCAATAAGTGTTTCTACCATTTGTCTGAAATTTTATATTAGTTTATAATATCATCATATCCATTTCTGAATAATTTACATAAAGGATTGAAACATAATTTGCTTAATTGTACTCTGTTTTCAAATGTGATTATTCTTAATGTTTTCTTCTAAATTAGTTATAAGCATGAATTCTTAAATGCTCCTGCTTTGCTAATTTAAACATTATTGATTACTATAATAAAGAATCCTTCATTGCTCTTTGTTTGTAGTCATTTCACTTCTTTCTTTTGAACATGGTGAAAGATTCTTAGCTGCCTTTCATCCCTTCAAGATCATCCCATCCACTTTAAATTTTAAGGATTGTTCTCCGTCTAGCTATCTTGCCCTGTAATACCATCTTGTGTTTAGAATAGAAATCTAGTAAAGCCATCCTTTGACTCCATAGCCCAATGGACTGAAAGCTCTCAACCTTGCCCTTAGTTTGTGGATTCCACCATTTTCCCAAAACAAACTCTTGGATCTATAACTAGCCTAAAACCTTCTAAGAACAAAGATAAATCATAAAGAGAGAGCCCTCTCTGGATGCAGATTGGCTAGATTCTGCATCTAAAAGGTTGGTTTGTGGTTACCTCGGGTATACTTTCCTCTTACACAACTTCTAGGAAAGCCTGAGTGATAACATAGTGGCGACCATACTGGGGATCTGAATCATTTTTACTTGTTAGTATTGTTCAAATATAAGCTATAGACAGAGTCTGAAGATCAGCCAGGTAGCCTTTGAAATTTCTTTTGCTCTGCAATTGCAAAAGTAAATAAAAGCTGCTTCAGTCTATCTCTGATTTAGCCTATATATTGAATCTTAGTTTCAAATTTTTCAATCAGATTCTCTAGTTTAAACAGATCTTTGAGGAAATCTTAATCACATATCATTATTTCTTAAAGAATTTGTAGAAGTTGTATTTATTTTTCAATTAAAATCCAAAATCCAAAAACACATAATCTAAGAAAACTGGCTTCAGAAAGGGTTCGACATACTAGGTCAAACCCTGACCCCAATCCACCACCAATATTTGAAAATCCTAATCTGATTCCTAGGATTCTTAGAAGACAAGGAAGTCAAGAAAGTTCTGAAAGAGGAAGTCAAGAGAGTACAGGAAGTTCTAGACCACTTTCTAGATCCGCTTCTTGTCCTGTGAAAAGTATTTATATCGATGACATTCCTTTTGATGCACGATTTGAAACATCTTTGTTTGTAAATTTTTCTGAGACTGAATTATCTAGATTAGTTCCAGATCCTTTGTTCTTTGAGGATTTGCAATACAGATTTGTTTCACATCATCTTGACAGAGAATTTCATAACTCCATTCAGTCTGAGCAAACCTTTGAAGAAAGCTCAAACATTTCTGTGATTACTGAAGCATCTCCAAGCTCAGTCACTTTTCCTCAAACTTTTCAAACACCTGTTAGACCTCCATCTCCACCTGTTAGACCTCCATCTCCTCCTGTTAGACCTCCATCTCCTCCTGTTAGACCTCCATTTCCTCCTGTTAGACCATCGACTCCTGTCACTCCACTTTATCTTCCAATGGCCAATCGATATGCTCCTTTACAGTTACCAGCCAACCCTCCAGCTTTACCTCAGGACTACCAAAGTAAGATCACACCTTTTGACGGATCAGGTACCTACACAGCTCAACAACACACCAAAAGGATGACAGATTACTTTGAGTTTTATGAGATTGATACTGATAATATCCGTATGAGAATTTTCGTACAAAGTCTTACCGGAGAAGTTAGAACTTGGTTTAGGGCTCTCACCCCGAACAGTATTGCTGATCTAGAAGCTTTGTATAGGGCATTTTTGAACAGATGGGAGAAAAAGAAGGATCCTCTCCAGATCCTATCAGAATTTGAAAAATTAAGAAGAAGACCAAACGAAACCGTACAAGATTACATCATAAGATTCAATGAATCATATAATGCAGTTCCTCTAAACCTAAGACCCCCACCTAACAACGTGTTGGTCAAATTTCCAGATGGTTTTGACTCCGATATAGCTTATTCCCTTAGGGAAAGAGCTCCACAAACACTAGAGGAAATGCAAAGCATAGTGGTGAGTGTAGAAGAAAATCTGATAGAAAAACGAGCCAGAGCTAGGGCAGAGAGAAGAATGCCTATGAATGAAGAACCTTCAGCTTTTGAAAAGAAGCTGGATGTAATCATTAAAGGTATGGAAAGATTAGGAGACAGAGTGGAAACCATTGAAAGAAAGTCTTCTACTGACAATCAGAATGTTGCAAGAAACCCGAACTTTAGGAGGAATTTGAATCAAAATAGTGGAAAGAATGTTCCTGATCAGAACATTAGGCCACCCTTTCAAGAAAACTTTGTTGAAGGCTCAACTTCTGAAGAACCTACAGAAGATGTAGAAATAAACAATGTAACAGATGACAAAGAGGAACCAGAGGTTTTCCTATCCCAGGATGATCAAGAGAACCACATTCTTGAAACATTCCAAACTCATTCAGGAGAGACTTTTGATTTCAAGGAAGGCTATGACACAGCAATCTATGAAGTCCATAAACAGTATAATTTGAGAAGTAGAAGGATTGATGTGCCAGAGAATAACAAACAGAAAACCACAAAACAAAATGTCAAAGGTAAACAAAACATTCCCCCTGTACAAAATAGTCCCCAAGTACAAATTTTGTCTAGAATAACTCCCAATTCTTCAAATCCAATAATTGAAGATGTCTCTGATAACCAACCAATCAATAAACAACAATCTACTACTTTTCCTCCAGTGGGAAATGTAGAAGACACAGTATAAGTTAGTCCAGAAACATCTTCAAAACAAAACTTTATTCATGAAAAAGAGAAAAATATCGAAGACCCAAAAAACAGAGAGAATCCAACTGTGCAAAACACTAAAACTCAAACGGAAAAACCTTTTAATCTAGAGGCTGAAATAGGCAAACTCAAGATAGCTGTTCCTTTATCGGAATTGGTTAAACATGATGTCTATAGGAGTCAAATAACCAAGTCCCTAAACATTAACCTTACTGGATTGGATGATTCGGTAAACATTCTTGATGATCAACCCAAACTTCTTTTTGGCCCTGAGGTTAATGGCAAACCAGAAAGTGGAGGAACTCCTCCATTTTACGTAAGCCTGAATGTTCATGATAAGATACTCCATAATGCAATGCTAGATTCTGGAGCATCTCACAATTTGATGCCAAAAGCAGTAATGGAAAGATTGAATCTAGATATTACCAGGCCTTACAAAGATTTGTTTTCATTCGATTCCAGTCAGGTAAAATGTTTAGGTTTAATTAAAGATCTATGTGTTACTTTGGTACAATACCCTGCTAAGTCCGTTTTAATGGACATAGTAGTTGTTGATATTCCACCTAAATATGGTATGCTATTGCCTAGATCTTGGGGTGCTAAACTTGGAGGATCTATTCAACTAGACATGTCATATGCAACTATTTCAGTATTTGGTCAGCCTAAAAGATTATATAGAGAAACTTTGATGAAGTACTTAGTGAGTAGCCATGAGAAACCTGAAAACTTCCCTGTTTATTCTGTACATTCTGATATGGATTCTTTTATTTTATACAATGCTGAGTCAGATCTTCCTACTGAAATAGAAGCTCCAGAATTGGAAATCACAAACAAAACCACTGTTAAAATTGAAGAAATCTCTGAAAACAAAGAAACAACAAATGATCAAGAAATACCTGGAGAAACTAAGCAACTAGCTCCTGTCAAGGAACACTTTAAAACAATTGATGAAGATTATGAACATGAAATTCTATGGCATTTAGAGTTTGATGGCTCAGTAAACAGACTAAGGGCAGGAGCTGGGATTTGGTTACACAATGTGGAGAACAATCATGCAGAGGGTCATGCTTATAGGTTGAATTTCAAATGCACTAACAACATGGCAGAGTATGAAGCTCTTTTATTAGGGCTTAAACATGTCAAGAAGTTAGGGGGTATTAGGGTATCAATCATAGGTGACTCAGAACTAATCATCCAACAGATTAAAGGAGAATGTGCAACGAAAGACATGAGACTGAAACAATGCCGAGAAACAGTTGTTGAGATTCTCAACACATTTTTACAAGCCCAACTTGCCAAGATTCCCAGGAAACAAAACTTGCATGCTCACAGTTTAGCAATGTTTGCTAGTACATGCAAGTTGCCTTTTGACCCTAATCATCAGTTTTCAGCTGAAATTAGGCATAGGCCTGCCATACCAGACAATCTTTTGAATTGGCAAGTATTTGTGAATAACAATCAAATCAATAATTTTTTGACACTTCAAAGTGAGTTTTCTAACTGTAATATAGATGAGGATATAACTATGGATGAATCTGATCAAGGAAAAGAACAAAAATTTGAAATTTTAAAAGAAAATGCAATTCATATGCTGCATCCAACCACATTCACTGAAGAAGACATGCAAAATCTGAAACAAATGGAATCTGATGAAATCACAGAAGATGAGACAGAAATCATCAATTTAAAAGATAATCATTTGCCCAAAGGATTAACTCCTTTGGAAGATCTGTTTGACTCGAATGATATTCCATTTAAACCTAAAATGGAACCTGTAAAGGCTGATATGGAAGACTGCAACTTAGGAACCCCAGAAAATCCCAAAATGGTCAAGTTGTCCAAGTCTCTTCCAAAAGATCAAAAGGTTAAATATGTTGAACTATTAAAAGAATTCCAGGATGTCTTTGCCTGGAGTTATGAAGACCTCAAATCTTATGATACATCCATCATTCAACACACTATACCGTTGAAACCTGACCAGAAACCTTTTAAACAAAAGCTTAGGAGAATAAATCCTGTTTTATTACCCTCAATTGAAAAGGAAATCAAAAGGATGTTTGAAGCAGGGATTATAGCTCCTATCAGATTTTCAGAATGGGTTTCAAACCTGGTACCAACAAGAAAAAAGACAAGAGAAATTAGACTGTGTGTCGACTTAAGAAATTTGAATAAAGTTTCTTTAAAAGACAACTATCCTCTGCCGAAAATGGACCACATTCTGCAAAGGGTAGTAGGATCTTCGAGAATATCACTACTGGATGGATTTTCAGGGTATAACCAGATTCTGGTTCATCCTGATGATCAGGATAAAACAACATTCACTACACCATGGGGTACGTTTAAATATGTCAAAATGCCATTTGGGCTCAAGAATGCAGGAGCTACATTTCAAAGAGAAATGGACATTGCTTTTGCTAAAGAGATACATGATTTTCTGGTTATTTACTTAGATGATTTGACTGTTTTTTCTAAAACAGATCAAGAACATTTAGATCACCTAAGGCAAGTATTTATAAAGTGCAGAAAATATGGAATTTCTTTAAACCCTAAGAAGTCATTGTTTGGTTTGGAAGAAGGAAATCTTTTAGGACATATCATTTCTAAAGATGGCATTAGGATTGATCCTGAAAGAATTCAAGCAATTTTGCAAATACCCCACCCCAGAAACATAAAAGAATTGCAAGCATTTATAGGAAAAATCAACTTCTTGAGAAGATTTATTTCTAGTCTAGCAGAGTTACTTAGATTACTAACTAACATGTTGAGAAAAGATTCAAGCATTGAATGGACCGTAGAAGCCAAACAATCATTCGAGGAAATTAAAATGGCTTTGACAAAGACACCAGTTCTGACCAGTCCTAAATTTGATAGGGACTTTATCATTTTTTCATTTGCTTCTGAACATACTATTGCAGCTGTTTTACTTCAAAAAGATGACCAAGGGTGTGAAAAGCCAATAGCATTTTTTAGTAAAGCACTGAGGGATGCATCTCTAAAATACAATATTATGGAAAAACAAGCTTTTGCATTGGTAAAATCAATCAAAGATTTCAGAGTTTACATATTATATTCTCATGTGATAGCATATGTGCCTAATGCAGTAGTTAAAGATATTTTGACTCAAGATGGCATTGAAGGTAAACGAGGTAAGTGAATAGCTACCATTTTGGAATATGATATTGAGATCAAGCCAACAAAACTTATAAAGGGCCAAGGTTTAGCACAACTTATGACAGAAACCAATTGCCAAGCCTTAGACATCAATGAACTGGATAACGAGCAGGAGATGGCGACTCCTCAGATCAGTCAAGCTTTCTTAGATTCACCCTGGTACACCGATATAATTCATGTTTTATTAAACCTGCAGGCTCCTCCAGAGTTGTCCAGAACCAAAAGAAGATTTTTAAAAATGACATCTTTGAAATATTGTATTTTAGATAGCACTCTATTTTGGAAAAATCATGAAGGAATTTTATTGAATTGTCTCTTAAAAGATGAAGCTGATAAAGTGCTTAATGAATTTCATGCAGGGGATTGTGGAGGACATCTCTACTAGAAATCTACTGCAGACAAGATCTTAAGGGCTGGCTTTTACTGGCCAACTTTATTCTCTGATGTTAAGAAATTTGTAACAACTTGTCATAAATGTCAAATATTTGAGGGTAAAAGAAAGTTGTTACCTTTGCCTTTAAAACCAATTTCCACAGAAAGACCTTTTCAACAATGGGGGTTAGATTTTATTGGAGAAATTCATCCCCCTTCTTCAGGGCAACATAGATGGATTTTAACTGCTACAGACTATTTCACTAAATGGATTGAAGCCATCCCATGTAGACAATCTAATGATTCTGTGATCATAGGGTTTTTAGAAACAAACATACTCTCAAGATTTGGCTGTCCGGAAAAGATTATAACAGATAATGCTGCTGCATTTAAATCAAAGAAAATGATTAATTTCTGCCATAAATACCATATTACTCTAGGCCATTCAACAGCCTATTACCCCCAGGGTAATGGACTAGCAGAATCTTCTAATAAGAGCCTTATCAATATCATCAAAAAGTTATTAGAAGAAAACAAAAAGAATTGGCACAAGAAATTGACCAATGCATTATGGGCAGACAGACTTACAACTAAGAAATCCATTGGGACTAGTCCATATGAGTTAGTTTATGGCATTGAAGCAAGATTCCCATCATCTTTAGGAATTCCTGTCATGAAATTACTTCAGGAGGCTCAAGTGGAGCCAAATGACATTCAAAGAAGAATCAATCAGACAATCCACTTGCAACAAACCAGGGAAGAGGTATATCAAAGATCACAAGTCTTGCAGGAAAAGTTAAAGAAAATGTTTGATAAAAGGACTAAATCAGAAGATTTTCAACTAGGTGATAAAGTCCTGAGATGGGATTCTAGAAGAGAAGAAAAAGGGAAACATGGAAAGTTTGATTTCTTGTGGAAAGGGCCTTATATCATTCATGCCTTGCAAGGAAACAACACTTACTTTTTGAAAGAGTTGGACAATTCAGAAGTAGAAGAAGGACCAGTCAATGGTCGAATGCTCAAGCATTATTTTGATCCCATTTACTAGAGTGTTTTAATGTTTCTAACTTGTATATAATATATTGTTTTTGTTTTATTAATGCAGTTTGGATTGGATGGTGACTTCTTGGGATTGAAGCCCGAAGTGAAGGCCCTAAGTTCCAAAAGTTTCACTATCATATGTAAAATAAAGCTACCAGAAGGAGGAAGACTTCATATTTCCAGTTTGAATACACTTTGAGGCATCTGACCTGCTGTTCTTGACTTTTCACAAGGAAAAGCCATCCCCAAGTGGAGCCAGTGTTAGCCTCCTATACCAATAGGTTTCATCTTTCATGATTGTCTTGATTGAACTATGGAATATGTTCAAACCTTCTTTCTTGAGCAAAGGTGTTCCATATTCTTGAAAACCAAAAAAAATTCAAAAATTTTTTTAAAAAAAATGTAAAGAGGGTATACCCTAAAAGAAAGATCAAAGGGTTTGAAAAATAAAATGGTCAAAAAGAGAAAGAAATGAACCCCAAATAGAAAAATAGACCAAGGAAAGTGTGCAAATCCAAATGCCACTACTATTTCATTTTTGTAATAAAGCAATTGTGTGCAGCTTGTCAAACCTTTGCCACAATTCATGAATAAGTCAAACTGTTTAAACTTGGCTTAGTCATTTTTCAATTTTCATGTTGTAGAATAGAGAATAAATATCTGACCAAATAGTTTAATCTTGGCAGATAAGTAGATAGGTAGAGTAAATAAAAGGTGCTCAACAGCTTAATCTGAGCCCTTGGATGTAATAAGGGTAGAATTAGATAGATTTGCCTTGTAAAAAGAAAAGGTTGAAAAGGGTTTGTAAGTCTAAATGCACCCTAATAAAGAAGAGAAAATGGTAGTGTTAAGTAGATAGGGTAGGTAGATGGTGCTGCAAAGTGTTATCTGATGAATGATGCTGCTACATGTTTTTGATCCTTTACTTTCATCACAAGTACTAAAGCAGGAAATACACTGGAAAATCACAGCAAGCAAAGTCAAAATCATTAACTTCCTTCATCACTTTCCCCTTAAAAAGCTTTACTAATTTCCCCCAAAGTACTAAGGTTTTTGGAGATCAAAGGGGCTCAAGGCATTTCCTTGACTTCTGGAGGGACCGGACCCTCGGCCTAATGATCAAAAAGACCTAAGCACTTGAGATAATTCATCATTGTTATCTTCCATCTTTAACTTTTTCCTAAGTAAAATCCTATTTTACTTAGGAAATTGATGCAAAATTCCATAAAAATTCCTCAAAATAACTTGTTATTCTAAGTTTAAGTGTTGAAGATAAAATGTTGCAATTTACTTCACAAGTTATCACTTTCTTAGATGTACAAAAATGTTTTGATTTCCCTTGTCCTTTGCCATATTAACATTTAACTCTATTATATTAAATCCTTAGTGAAATACCCTTTCCTAAGTATATAACTCCCTTTTTATATATACCCCAAAAACCCCTTTATTATAATGTTTTAATCAAAGTATTTATCTCCCCAAAATTCATTAAAACCCGCTTCTACAAGCCCTTTGGTTAAAAATATAGCATTATACATTAATCCCGCCCCTATGGTGAATTAGTTGTATTAATTAATTTACCATATAAATAAAAAATATAGATAAAAAACTTTAGACATACAATACGTATGTTTAAATACCAAAAAATATCAATAAAGTTTCGAGAAAACCTTGCGCCACCGTGGTCCGTCTACGTGGCATTCCACTTAAGCCAATTCCGCCGCAACCCCTTTCTTTTGCATACGGGATTAATTTTGCATACGGGATTAATTAAATCATCTGGACTAATTAATAACTATATCTGCCAGTTAAATATCTCCCGGAGTGATTACAATACACGTTAAATTCTTTTAAAAGTCCGACGGTCTCCCAGAATAATTAAATTAAACGTTAAACTCTTTTAAAAACCCGACGGGCCCACCTTTGAACCCTCCGCACGTTCCCTCATCTTTTCCGCCGTTGGATCAACCTCCCGCAGATCAACGGCCTACATTGATCCCGCTGCCCATCCCGTGTAAGTTTTTTAACCCGCGGGGGATGGGTGGTTTTGAATAGTCAAAACATCCACGTGGCAGGAAACCTATGGAATCGCTGCCCCTCCGATAAAAACCGTCCTCGACCAAAAGCGGTGCGGGAGTACCACTTACCGCTTACCGCTTACCGCCAGCTTACGTCACCCCATACGTCGATGACGTCATCACCTCGAAAAAATAAAAATACTTTTAAACTTGCAAATAAAGCCATTTTTCGTGTTTTTTTAGTTATTTTCATTATTCTGAGAGTAACATTGCTCCCGCTGCGATTTTCAAAATTTCCGCTGTAATTGACCATTTCGCCCCAAGATTTCGCTGCGCCCGTGCTGAAGAGCAGTTCTGCCATTGCCTGTTACTTGTTAGAGAACCAGTTTCCGTCTAAAAACAGGTATTTATCCTTTACGCCCCGACCGCACGAAAAACTCAGTTTCCTTTGTTTTTCGCTGAAAAAGTGGTTAAAAATCATCGCTGAGTCCTCCCTGAAGATTTTAAACCTGTGAAATTGCCCCCCAAACCTGTAAATTGTTCCAATTTCCTCCATTTTAGATATCCCGTCCGGTCTGTAAGGAAAAACAAAAACCTCCATTTTGAATCCACAAGAACCAAAATGGAAGTCCCGACAGCTCTAAATATCACTCCATTGAATGCTCCTCACCGTGAATTGGACTATTTACCTCTGATAGATGAAGATTTCCAAATAAAAGACCTGCATTTTGATGAAAGTCCCCGTTTGAGCTTCTGTCGCTGCAGAGACGAACACTCAAAGGGGCAAGATATTATAGGGTTGTGGGAATCCAATCTCCCAAGGTATCTTATTCCTTCAGTCCTCATTTTCCCCGAAATCATTCATTACTGTCATGCAAACTATGATCCCGCACAGAGAGCTGTATTAGCTCCTGATCAAAGTGTTCTGTTCCCCATCACACCTCAGGCTATTAATGCTATGTTACACTTTGAGCCAGATCAAGAATTAGCACCATTATCCATGGAAGGATTGATTGAGAAAACCAGACAGTTAACCCCAGAGAAATTAAAATCCATGTGTCAGTATTTCATGTTACCTGAGCATCAGCCAAAAGGGGCTCCCCCCTATGGTTTTTACTATTTCAATACATTGGGAAGGCTCGTTGTAAATATAATATCCTTTGTCTTAGGATTCAACACTAGTGAATATGTAGATGAGATAACTTTGGCTTTGCTATCCATCTTTACTCCTGGGCAGCCTCCTGAGATTAAATATGATTATGCTTCCTTCATTGCCAACAAGATCCATGATCAATTTTTAAGGCTAGATACTGAAAAAGTTTTTAAGTACTCCTCAGTTATCCATCATCTCATGATCTATTATCAGTCAGACAGGTTCCCTTTCCCTGTTCAGAAACTTGATGCTAAGGGTAATCCCAGGTCTGTCATTTTTTGGTCCCCCATCATTCATTTTTCCTCTGATTCTCCCTACTCTTATTCAGAATTCATTGATCAGTTTGTACATCCTGCTACAACTTTGTTAACAGGAGTTTCTCCCCCCAGGCTTAGTACCGAAATTAGAAAAACCTTGCAATTGTCAAAGAGTTATAAAGTTGGGGATTGGTACTTATACCAAAACCATACAGTCATCAGGATTTATGGATGTGAATTACATCCATTCAAGTTACCCAAATATGTGCCAATGAGAATTTTTGCCTTGGAATACTTTAGGCAGATGAACAATTCAGATGTGATCCATTTCTGCAATGTAAAGAAGAAAGCTCAGTTAAGGATCAAAAGCCAATTAGGTCCTTTCATCTGCAATTCTAGGGAGGCTGAGAAAGAAGCAGAACTTCTATTAGAGAAAAAATTCCAGACATCTTTCCGTTGGGTCCCTTATGACCCCTTTGGTTTCATTTGTGAAAAAAGATTAAAGAATAAGTCATCTCCTTATGTACATCACAGGATTCCTGAATTAGAACAATATGCAAATCAAGATGAATGGGTTAAAGGAACACTTGTTGAAGAGGAAAGTGGAGCTGACAAATTGAATAAAATTATGAAAGATGTTGAGAAGAACTTTGACCTAGAAACGTATGATCAAATGCAGGTACCCTACATTGGCACATCTTCAGCAGCCACTCTACAGCAAGCATTACAAGAAGACAGTCCATCAGTAGCAGCAGAACCCAAGGGTAAAGGAAAAGAACCTGTAGTTCAGGTCATTGAAACCTTGGTCATGGCAGAAAAACCACAGAGTTCCAAAGCACCAGAACCATCTCAGGCTTCTCCCACACCAGCAATACACATCCAAGTTCCAGAAATGAAAACTCCATTAAATGTAGAAATAGGGAAGAAAAGGCTGGCTCCAGATACCACTCCTTCAAAAGGAGCCTCACAGGTTTATCAAACTAAGAAACACAAATCAGATCCACCTCCAGAGGTAGAAATTATAGATGAAGTATTCGATGATGGTAGAGAAGATAGTCAGCAAACTGGCACAGCAAGTGAAACAACCATAAGCCAGAAAGGGAAAGCCTTGCAAAAACAATTAAGCACTGAAGTATCTTCTTTCAGACCGCCAAAGACAGATACTGGAGACATTAAAAGAACCTTCATTAATATCAAAACAAAGAATGATCCATTAAAAATGAAGGTATACGATCAGTATATGAAGATGGCTCCTCATAATCAGCAAAGGCTGATGTCTGCATTTGATCTTTCACAAGGTAAAATGCTAATGAGCCACTTCAAAGCAAAGGTGCCAAAGCCAACTTCAGCAGCAGATTACATCAGATCAAATTTTGAAGTTTTAGCAAAGGATATCCATCCCCTGGACCAGATAGAGTTACATAGACAAACAGGGGAAATGGTTTATTCTACTCTAACCAACAAAGCCATGGCAGCTTTAACGCTGCAAGATTTCTTGAATAACACTACTGCACAATTGAAGATTGAGAAGGCCTCCTCACAGGCCAAGGATAATAGAATAAAGTCTCTAGAAGAGATAATCATTGGTTTGGGTCACAATCCTAAAGACATTAAAGGTATTGAGGCATTGGTAAAAAAGAAAGAGGATGATATAGCTGCACTCAGAAAACAGCTGAAACTACCAGCCTCGAGGCACCCTCAGACACAGGAAGTTATAAAAGGAAATTCACAGGAAGAAATGATGGAGTTTCTCTTGAATATGACAGAGCGACTAAATGAAACAGAGAAGGAGTTGGAAAAAGCATTGCAGGAACAGGAAATAATCAAGCAGACTTCAACAACAGGTACTACAACCACAGGGCAGCAGGAACAACCACCTCAGGTGAACACTTCTAATTTGAATTCTGAGGACTTAATAAAACATATGGAGAGTTTGCAGCTAAGGGTCACAGAACTCCAAGAAACAAAATTGCAATTGGCAAAATTGGAGGAAAAATATGACACATCTAAAAAGACAGCTGCTGACAACATCAGGGAGATAAAAAGATTGGAAAAATTGGTTGAGGCTTTGGAAAAAGATCTTTCATTGGAAAAGCCTCTGAACGAAATAAATGATATTCTTTGGAGCAACATCATTGAATTAATAAAGGGTATTTGGCCCTCGATTCAAGCTATTTTTGAGCAAAATGAGTTAGTCAAGATAGCACAAGAAGAAATAAATAGAACCAGACATGAATTAAGAGGCAGGCCTGAGCAGGCCCAGCAGCTCATTCAATTTTTGACTTCCAGAACAAAACAACAGCTGGCATTGTTAGGAATTGATGACAGGACAGGTGCAGTTTTGGAAGCAAAGAGAGTTTTCACCAAGAGGACTTTCATGCAAAATTTAGAAAGAAAGTGTACAGACATTTTGGTTGACATCAACAATTTCAGAGAAAAATTCCAAGCTCTGCTAGATAGTGGGTTACCAAGTCCCATGCTCACAGAAGATCAAATAGTAGACTTGGAAACCTATGAGAAGAGAATAAAGGCTCATGCTAAAAATACAGCTGTAGGTTCTACTAGCTCATCAGAACCTGCAGTACCAACTGGAAAGAGTATTTATGATAAAGTGAGGAATTTATTTCATCTGGAGCATGAAATAAAGTATCTATTTCCGAATGATCCCACTTTTTATAAACTTACTGAAGCAGATGAAACTTTAAGGAAGCTTAGAAGAACTATGATACCAGATGATCAATGGTGGCAGGAAATGTTGGAGATTCTATGAGAGTGGCTTTCAGGATGAGCATTTATCTTTACTATCAAGTAAATGGTAAAAACAAGAAAACAGATGAAAGAGTATCAGATGAAAGGTTAAAGGGTATCTGTGAGAACAAAGAGTGTTCAACAAGCCAAAGAAATACTACAAAGGACAGCACAGAGCCCTATCTCCAGCACACCCACGGAAAAAGGAACATCACATCGGCAGTTGCACATTATTCTATCCACGAGACCGTTTGTCTCTTGTTTGTTTGTAAAATATGCTTTAAGTCAGCCTAGATTATTAGCTAAGTTAGTGTAAGATTGTTTTAGATTATTTTTTGTATAAATAAACCCTCAAAGAGAGTGTTGAGGGTGGATTCTATTACTCTACTGTAACACTGAGATTTTCGGAATAAAAGCTTTTGGAGAAATTTACTTGTGGCTTACTGGATGACGATTTGAAGCACTGGACTTGTTGCAGGATTCATGTGTTGGACTACAGTTCAATAAGTGTTTCTACCCTTTGTCTGAAATTTTATATTAGTTTATAATATCATCATATCCATTTCTGAATAATTTACATGAAGGATTGAAACAGAATTTGCTTAATTGTACTCTGTTTTCAAATGTGATTGTTCCTAAATGTTTTCTTCTAAATTAGCTATAAGCATGAATTCTTAAATGCTCCTGCTTCGCTAATTTAAGCACTGTTGATTGCTATAATAAAGAATCCTTTATTGCTCTTTGTTTGCAGTCAGTTCACTTATTTCCTTTGAACATGGTGAAAGATTCTTAGTTGCCTTTCATCCCTTGAAGATCATCCCACCCACTTTAAATTTTAAGGATTGTTCTCTGTCTAGCTATCTTGCCCTGTAATACCATCTTGTGCGTAGAATAGAAATCCAGTAAAGCCATCCTTTGACTCCATAGCCCAATGGACTGAAAGCCCTCAACCTTGCCCTTAGTTTGTGGATTCCACCATTTTCCCCAAAACAAACTCTTGAATCTATAACTAGCCTAAAACCTTCCAAGAACAAAGATAAATCATAAAGAGAGAGCCCTCTCTGGATGCAGATTGGCTAGATTCTGCATCTGAAAGGTTGGTTTGTGGTTACCTCGGGTATACTTTCCTCTTACACAACTTCTAGGAAAACCTGAGTGATAACATAGTGGCGACCATACTGGGGATCTGAATCATTTTTACTTGTTAGTATTGTTCAAATATAAGCTATAGACAGAGTCTGAAGATCAGCCAGGTAGCCTTTGAAATTGCTTTTGCTCTGCAAATGCAAAAGTAAATAAAAGCTGCTTCAGTCTATCTCTGATTTAGCCTATATTTTGAATCTTAGTTTCAAATTTTTCAATCAGATTCTCTAGTTTAAACAGATCTTTGAGGAAATATTAATCACATATCACTATTTCTTAAAGAATTTGTAGAATTTGTATTTGTTTTTCAATTAAAACCCAAAAATCTTAAAAACACATAGTCTAAGAAAACTGGCTTCAGAAAGGATTCGACATACTAGGTCAAACCCTGACCCCAATCCACCACCAATATTTGAAAATCCTAATCTGATTCCTAGGATTCTTAGAAGACAAGGAAGTCAAGAAAGTTCTGAAAGAGGAAGTCAAGAGAGTACGGGAAGTTCTAGACCACTTTCTAGATCTGCTTCTTGTCCTGTGAAAATTATTTATATTGATGACATTCCTTTTGATGCACGATTTGAAACATCTTTGTTTGTAAATTTTTTTGAGACTGAATTGTCTAGATTAGTTCCAGATCCTTTGTTTTTCGAGGATTTGCAATACAGATTTGTTTCACATCATCTTGACAGAGAATTGCATAACTCCATTCAGTCTGAGCAAACCTTTGAAGAAAGCTCAAACATTTCTGTGATTACTGAAGCATCTCCAAGCTCAGTCACTTTTTCTCAAACTTTTCAAACACCTGTTAGACCTCCATCTCCTCCTGTCAGACCTCCATCTCCTCCTATTAGACCATCGACTCCTGTCACTCCACTTTATCTTCCAATGGCCAATCGTTATGCCCCTTTACAGTTACCAGCCAACCCTCCAGCTTTACCTCAGGACTACCAAAGCAAGATCACACCTTTTGACGGATCAGGTACCTATACAGCTCAACAACACACTAAAAGGATGACAGATTACTTTGAGTTTTATGAGATCGATACTGATAATATCCGTATGAGAATTTTCGTACAGAGTCTTACTGGAGAAGTTAGAACTTGGTTTAGGGCTCTTACCCCGAACAGTATTGTTGATTTAGAAGCTTTGTATAGGGCATTTCTGAACAGATGGGAGAAAAAGAAGGATCCTCTCCAGATCCTTTTAGAATTTGAAAAATTAAGAAGAAGACCAAACGAAACCGTACAAGATTACATCATAAGATTCAATGAATCATATAATGCAGTTCCTCTAAACCTAAGACCCCCACCTAACAACGTGTTGGTCAAATTTCCAGATGGTTTTGACTCCGATATAGCTTATTCCCTTAGGGAAAGAGCTCCACAAACACTAGAGGAAATGCAAAGCATAGTGGTGAGTGTAGAAGCAAATCTGATAGAAAAACGGGCCAGAGCTAGGGCAGAGAGAAGAATGCCTATGAATGAAGAACCTTCAGCTTTTGAAAAGAGGCTGGATGTAATCATTAAACGTATGGAAATATTAGGAGACAGAGTGGAAACCATTGAAAGAAAGTCTTCTACTGACAATCAGAATGTTGCAAGAAACCTGAACTTTAGGAGGAATCTGAATCAGAATAGTGGAAAGAATGTTCCTGATCAGAACATTAGGCCACCCTTTCAAGAAAACTTTGTTGAAGGCTCAACTTCTGAAGAACCTACAGAAGATGTAGAAATAAACAATGTAACAGATGACAAAGAGGAACCAGAGGTTTTCTTATCTCAGGATGATCAAGAGAACCACATTCTTGAAACATTCCAAACTCATTTAGGAGAGACTTTTGATTTCAAGGAAGGCTATGACACAGCAATCTATGAAGTCCATAAACAATATAATTTGAGAAGTAGAAGGATTGATGTGCCAGAGAATAATAAACAGAAAACCACAAAACAAAATGTCAAAGGTAAGCAAAATATTCCCCCTGTACAAAATAGTCCCCAGGTACAAATTTTGTCTAGAATAACTCCCAATTCTTCGAATCCAATAATTGAAGATGTCTCTGATAACCAACCAATCAATAAACAACAATCTACTACTTTTCCTCCTGTGGGAAATGTAGAAGACACAGTAGAAGTTAGTCCAGAAACATCTTCAAAACAAAACTTTGTTCATGAAAAAGAGAAAAACATTGAAGACCCAAAAAACAAAGAGAACTCAACTGTGCAAAACACCAAAACTCAAACAGAAAAACCTTTCAATCTAGAGGCTGAAATAGGCAAACTCAAGATAGTTGTTCCTTTATCAGAATTGGCTAAACATGATGTCTATAGGAGTCAGATAACCAAGTCCCTAAACATTAACATTACTGGATTGGATGATTCAGTAAACATTCTTGATGATCAACCCAAACTTCTTTTTGGCCCAGAGGTTAATGGCAAACCAGAAAGTGGAGGAACCCCTCCGTTTTATGTAAGCCTGAATGTTCATGACAAGATACTCCATAATGCAATGCTTGACTCTGGAGCATCTCACAATTTGATGCCAAAAGCAGTAATGGAGAGATTGAATCTAGACATTACCAGACCGTACAAAGATTTGTTTTCATTTGATTCCAGTCAGGTAAAGTGTTTAGGTTTGATTAAAGATCTGTGTGTTACTTTGGTACAATACCCTGCTAAGTCCGTTTTAATGGACATAGTAGTTGCTGATATTCCACCTAAATATGGTATGTTATTGTCTAGATCTTGGGGTGCTAAACTTGGAGGATCTATTCAATTAGACATGTCATATGCAACTATTTCAGTATTTGGTCAACCTAAAAGATTATATAGAGAAACTTTGATGAAGTACTTAGTGAGTAGCCATGAGAAGCCTGAAAACTTCCCTGTTTATTCTGTACATTCTGATATGGATTCTTTTATTTTATACAATGCTGAGTCAGATCTTCCTACTGAAATAGAAGCTCCAGAATTGGAAATCACAAACAAAACCACTGTTAAAATTGAAGAAATCTCTGAAAACAAAGAAACAATAGATGATCAAGAAAAACCTGAAGAAACTAAATAGCTAGCTCCTGTCAAGAAATGCTTTAAAACAATTGATGAAAATTATGAACATGAAATTCTATGGCATTTAGAGTTTGATGGCTCAGTAAACAAACTAGGGGCAGGAGCTGGGATTTGGTTACACAATGTAGAGAACAATCATGCAGAGGGTCATGCTTTTAGGTTGAATTTTAAATGCACTAACAACATGGTAGAGTATGAAGCTCTTTTATTAGGGCTTAAACATGTCAAGAAGTTAGGGGGCATTAGAGTATCAATTATAGGCGACTCCGAATTAATCATCCAACAGATTAAAGGAGAATGTGCAACAAAAGACATGAGACTGAAACAATACCGAGAGACAGTTGTTGAGATTCTCAACACATTTTTACAAGCCCAACTTGCCAAGATTCCCAGGAAACAAAACTTGCATGCTCACAGCTTAGCAATGTTTGCTAGTACATGCAGGTTACCTTTCGACCCTAATCATCAGTTTTCAGCTGAAATTAGGCATAGGCCTGCTATACCAGACAATCTTTTGAACTGGAAAGTCTTTGTGAATAACCATCAAATAAATAATTTTTTGACACTTCAAAGTGAGTTTTCTAACTGTAATATAGATGAGGATATAACTATTGATGAATCTAATCAAGAACAAGAACAAAAAGTTGAAATTTCAAAAGAAAATGCAATTCATATGCTGCATCCAACCACATTTACTGAAAGAGACATGCAGAATTTGAAACACATGGAACCTGATGAAATCATAGAAGATGAAACAGAAATCATCAATTTAAAAGATAACCATTTGCCCAAAGGACTAACTCCTTTGGAAGATCTGTTTGACTCAAATGATATTCCATTTAAACCTAAAATGGAACCTGTAAAGGCTGATATGGAAGACTGCAACTTAGGAACCCCAGAAAATCCCAAAATGGTCAAGTTGTCCAAGTCTCTTCCAAAAGATCAGAAGGTTAAATATGTTGAACTGTTAAAAGAATTCCAGGATGTGTTTGCCTGGAGTTATGAAGACCTCAAATCTTATGATACATCCATCATTCAACACACTATACCTTTGAAACCTGACCAGAAACCTTTTAAACAAAAGCTTAGGAGAATAAATCCTGTTTTATTACCCTCCATTGAAAAGGAAATCAAAAGGATGTTTGAAGCAGGGATTATAGCTCCTATCAGATTCTCAGAATGGGTTTCTAACCTGGTACCAACAAGAAAGAAGACAAGAGAAATTAGACTGTGTGTCGACTTAAGAAATTTGAATAAAGTTTCTTTAAAAGACAACTATCCTCTGCCGAAAATGGACCACATTCTGCAAAGGGTAGTAGGATCTTCGAGAATATCACTACTGGATGGATTTTCAGGGTACAACCAGATTCTGGTTCATCCTGATGATCAGGATAAAACAACATTTACAACACCATGGGGTACGTTTAAATATGTCAAAATGCCATTTGGGCTCAAGAATGCAGGAGCTACATTTCAAAGAGCAATGGATATTGCTTTTGCTAAAGAGATACATGATTTTCTGGTTATTTACCTAGATGATTTAACTGTTTTTTCTAAAACAGATCAAGAACATTTAGATCACCTTAGGCAAGTATTTATAAAGTGCAAAAAATATGGAATTTCTTTGAATCCAAAGAAGTCATTGTTTGGTTTGGAAGAAGGGAAGCTCTTAGGGCATATCATTTCTAAAGATGGCATTAGGATTGATCCAGAAAGAATTCAAGCAATTTTGCAAATACCCCACCCCAGAAACATAAAAGAATTGCAAGCATTTATAGGAAAAATCAACTTCTTAAGAAGATTTATTTCTAGTCTAGCAGAGTTACTTAGATTACTAACTAACATGTTGAGGAAAGATTCAAGCATTGACTGGACTGTAGAAGCCAAACAATCATTCAAGGAAATTAAAATGGCTTTGACAAAGACACCAGTTCTGACCAGTCCTAAATTTGATAGGGACTTTATCATTTTTTCATTTGCTTCTGAACATACTGTTGCAGCTGTTTTACTTCAAAAAGATGACCAAGGGTGTGAAAAGCCAATAGCATTTTTTAGTAAAGCACTGAGGGATGCATCTCTAAAATACAATATTATGGAAAAACAGGCTTTTGCATTGGTAAAAGCAATCAAAGATTTCAGAGTTTACATTTTATATTCTCATGTGGTAGCATATGTACCTAATGCAGTGGTTAAAGATATTTTGACTCAAGATGGCATAGAAGGTAAACGAGGTAAGTGGATAGCTACCATTTTGGAATATGATATTGAGATCAAGCCAACAAAACTTATAAAGGGCCAAGGTTTAGCACAACTTATGACAGAAACCAATTGCCAAGCCTTATACCTTAATGAAATGGACAACGAACAGGAGATGGCGACTCCTCAGATCAGTCAAGCTTTCTTAGTGTTACACAGTAATTTGTCACCGTCCCTACCATTCCCCATCCCGCACAATGGAGGACCCATTATGTGACCTGTGAACACTGTCATGCCTTGAAAACATCGATATTGAGATCAAGCCAACAAAACTTATAAAGGGCCAAGGTTTAGCACAACTTATGACAGAAACCAATTGCCAAGCCTTAGACCTCAATGAACTGGATAAAAAGCAGGAGATGGCGACTCCTCAGATCAGTCAAGCTTTCTTAGATTCACCCTGGTACACTGATATAATTCATGTTTTATTAAATCTGCAAGCTCCTCCAGGGTTGTCCAGAACCAAAAGAAGATTTTTAAAAATGACATCTTTAAAATATTGTATTTTAGATAGCACTCTATTTTGGAAGAATCATGAAGGAATTTTATTGAATTGTCTCTTAAAATATGAAGCTGATAAAGTGCTTAATGAATTTCATGCAGGGGATTGTGGAGGACATCTCTACTGGAAATCTACTGCAGACAAGATCTTAAGGGTTGGCTTTTACTGGCCAACTTTATTCTCTGATGTTAAGAAATTTGTAACAACTTGTCATAAATGTCAAATATTTGAGGGAAAAAGAAAGTTGTTACCTCTGCCTTTAAAACCAATTTCCACAGAAAGACCCTTTCAACAATGGGGGTTAGATTTTATTGGAGAAATTCATCCACCTTCTTCAGGGCAACATAGATGGATTTTAACTGCTACAGACTATTTCACCAAATGGATTGAAGCCATCCCATGTAGACAGTCTAATGATTCTGTGATCATAGGATTTTTAGAAACAAACATACTCTCAAGATTTGGCTGTCCGGAAAAGATTATAACAGATAATGCTGCTGCATTTAAATCAAAGAAAATGATTAGTTTCTGCCATAAATATCATATTACTCTAGGCCATTTAACAGCCTATTACCCTCAGGGTAATGGACTAGAAGAATCCTCCAATAAAAGCTTGATCAATATCATTAAGAAATTGTTGGAGGAAAATAAAAAGAATTGGCACAAGAAATTGACCAATGCATTATGGGCAGACAGACTTACAACTAAGAAATCCATTGGGACTAGTCCATATGAGTTAGTTTATGGCATAGAAGCAAGATTCCCATCATCTTTAGGAATTCCTGTTATGAAATTACTTCAGGAGGCTCAAGTAGAGCCAAATGACATTCAAATAAGAATTAATCAAAAAATCCACCTGCAACAAACCAGGGAAGAGGTATATCAAAGATCACAAGTCTTGCAGGAAAAGCTAAAGAAAATGTTTGATAAGAGGACTAAATCAGAAGATTTTCAACTAGGTGATAAAGTCCTGAGATGGGATTCTAGAAGAGAAGAAAAAGGGAAACATGGAAAGTTTGATTTCTTGTGGAAAGGGCCTTATATCATTCATGCCTTGCAGGGAAACAATACTTACTTTTTGAAGGAGTTGGATAATTCAGAAGTTGAAGAGGGACCAGTCAATGGTCGAATGCTCAAGCATTATTTTGATCCCATTTACTAGAGTGTTTTAATGTTTCTAACTTGTACATAATATATTGTTTTTTGTTTTGTTTTTATTAATGCAGTTTGGATTGGATGGTGACTCCTTGGAATTGAAGCCCGAAGTGAAGGCCCTAAGTTCCAAAAGTTTCACTATCATATGTAAAATAAAGCTACCAGAAGAAGGAAAATTTCATACTTTCAGTTTGAAGACATTGTGAGGCATCTGACCTGCTGTTCTTGACTTTCCACAAGGAAAAGCCATCCCCAAGTGGAGCCAGTGTTAGCCTCCTATACCAATAGGTTTCATCTTTCATGATTGTCTTGATTGAACTATGGAATATGTTCAAACCTTCTTTCTTGAGCAAAGGTGTTCCATATTCTTGAAAAACCAAAAAATCAAAAAATTTAAAAAAATGTAAAGAGGGTATACCCTAAAAGAAAGATCAAAGGGTAAAAAGAATAAAATGGTCAAAAAAGAGAAAGAAATGAACCCCAAGAAAAAATAGACCAAGGAAAGTGTGCAAATCCAAATGCCACTACTATTTCATCTTTTGTAATAAATCAATTGTGTGCAGCTTGTCAAACCTTTGCCACAATTCATAAATAAGTCAAACTGTTTAAACTTGACTTACTCATATTTCAATTTCATGTTGTAGATTAGAGAATAAATATCTAGCCAAACAGTTTAAACTTGGCAGATAAGTAGATAGGTAGAGTTAATAAGAGGTGCTCAACAGTTTAATCTGAGCCCCTGGATGTAATAAGGGTAGAATTAGAGAGATTGGCCTTGTAAAAAAGAAAAAGATTGAAAAGGGTTTGCAAGTCCAAATGCACCCTAATAAAGAAGAGAAAATGGTAGTGTTAAGTAGATAGGGTAGGTAGATGGTGCTGCAAAGTGTTATCTGATGAATGTTGCTGCTACATATTGTTGATTCTTTACTTTCATCACAAATACTAAAGCAGGAAATACAATGGAAAATCACAGCAAGCAAAGTCAAAAAATCATTAACCTCCCTCATTATTTTCCCCCTTAAAGGTTTTACTAATTTCCCCCAAAAGTACTAAGGTGTTTGGAGATCAAAAGGGCTCAAGGCATTTCCTTGACTTCTGGAGGGACCGGACCCTCGGCCTAATGATCAAAAAGACCTAAGTACCTGAGAATAATTCATCATTATAATCATTCACCTTCAATTTGTTCCTAAGTAAAATCCCATTTTACTTAGGAAACTCATACAAAAATTTCATAAAAATCCCTCAAGATAACTTGCTATTCTAAGTTTAAGTGTTGAAGATAAAATGATGCTATTTACTTCACAAGATTATCACTTTCTTAGATGTGCAAAAATATTTTGAGTTCCATTGTCCTTTGCCATATTAATGTTTAACTTTATTTACTAAATCCCTAGTCAAATACCCTATCCTAAGTATATAAATCCCTTTTTATAAATAACCCAAAAAACCCCTTATTATAAAGTTTAACCAAAGTATTTTTATCCCCGCGCATTTAAAAACCCATTATATGCCCTTTGGTTAAAATTATCAATATGTTATAATCCCGCCCCTATGGTGAATTAGTTGTATTAATTAATTTACCATATAAATAAAAAATATATATAAAAGCCTTAAACATGCGATATGTGTGTTTAAAACCCAAAAAATATAAATAAAACTTCGGCGAAGTCTTGCGCCACCGTGGTCCGTCCACGTGGCATTCCACTTAATCAAACCCCCGCCGCAACCCATTTCATTATGCACACGGGATTAATTAGTCATCTGGACTAATTAATAACCTTTTCCGCCTATGAAAAATCTCCCGGGGTGATTAAATTTCACGTTAAACTGTTTTAAAACCCGACGGGCCCACACCTGAACCCTTCGCATGTTCCCCCATCTTTTCAGCCGTCGGATCACCCAGCCGTAGATCAACGGCCAGTGTTCACCCCGCTGCCCATCCCTTGTCAGCAATTTAACCAGCGGGGGATGGGTGGTTTTTGAATAGTCAACCGACCACGTGGCGATCACTCTGTGGAATCGCTCCCCCCGCGATCAATACCACCCTCGACCAAAAGCGGTGCGGGCGCTTACCGCTTACCGCTTACCGCCCAGCCTTGCATACGTCATCCCGTACGTCGATGACGTCACACCTCGAAAAAATACAAAACCCTTTAACTTGTAAATAAAGCCATTTTTTTCGTATTTTCCTGTTATTTTCGTTATTCTGAAAACGACAGAGCTCCTGCTGCGATTTTCAAATTCCCACTGCAATTGACCAATTCACTCCAAGATTCCGTTGCGCCCGTGTTGAAGAACAGTCCCGCCATTACCTGTTACCTGTTAAAGAACCAGCTTCCGTCTAAAAGCAGGTATTTATCCTTTTCCGCCCCGACTGCAAATAAAACTCAGTGTTCTTTGTTTTTCGCTGAAATAGTGGTTAAAAATCGTCACTGAGCCCTTTCCAGAAGTTTTAAGACTGTACAATTGTTCCCTGAACCGGCAAGATGTGCCAATTTCCTTCATTTTTAGAAATTCCGCTCGGCCTGTAAGGAAAACCAAAACCTCCATTTTGAATCCACAAGAACCAAAATGGAGGCCCCGGCAGCTCTGAATATCACTCCATTGAATGCTCCTCACCGGGAATTAGACTATTTACCTTTGATAGACGAAGATTTCCAAATTAAAGACCTGCACTTTGATGAAAGTCCCCTATTGAGTTTCTGTCGCTGCAGAGATGAATACTCAAAGGGGCAAGATCTTATAGGGTTATGGGAATCCAATCTCCCAAGGTATCTCATCCCTTCAGTTGTTCCATTCCCATAAATCATCCATTATTGCCAGGCAAACTATGATCCCGCACGGAGGGCTGTAATAGCTCCTGATCAAAGTATTCTGTTTCCCATCACTCCCCAGGCTATCAATGCCATGTTACACTTTGAAACAGACCAAGAATTAGCTCCATTATCCATAGAAGGATTGATTGAGAAAACCAGGCAATTAACCCCAGAAAAGCTAAAATCCATGTGTCAGCATTTCATGTTACCTGAGCATCAGCCAAAAGGGTCTCCCCCCTAGGGTTTTTACTATTTCAATACATTGGGAAGGCTCATTGTAAATATAATATCTTTTGTCTTAGGATTTAACACCAGTGAATATGTGGATGAGATAACCTTGGCTTTGCTATCCATTTTTACTCCTGGGCAACCTCCTGAGATTAAATATGATTATGCTTCCTTCATAGCCAACAAGATCCATGATCAATTCTTAAGGCTAGATACTGAAAAAGTTTTTAAGTACTCCTCAGTTATCTATCATCTCATGATCTACTATCAGTCAGAAAGGTTCCCTTTCCCTGTTCAAAAACTTGATGCCAAGGGAAATCCCAGGTCAGTCATATTTTGGTCCCCCATCATTCATTCTTCCTCCGATTCTCCCTACTCCTACTCTGAATTCATTGATCAGTTTGTTTATCCTGCAACAACATTGTTAACAGGAATTCCTCCCCCAAGACTCACTAATGAAATTAAAAAGACCTTGCAACTGTCAAAGAGTTATAAGGTTGGGGATTGGTATTTGTATCAAAACCATACAGTCATCAGGATTTATGGATGTGAATTACATCCATTCAAGTTACCCAGATATGTACCAATGAGGATTTTTGCCTTGGAATACTTCAGGCAAATGAACAATTCAGATGTGATCCATTTTTGTAATGTAAAAAAGAAAGCTCAGTTAAGGATTAAAAGCCAATTAGGTCCTTTCATCTGCAATTCTAGGGAGGCTGAGAGAGAAGCAGAAAATCTATTACAGAGAAAGTTCCAAACATCTTTCCGTTGGGTTCCTTATGATCCCTTTGGTTTTATTTGTGAAAAGAGATTAAAAAATAAATCATCTCCTTATATACACCACAAAATTCCTGATCTAGAACAGTATGCAAATCAAGATGAATGGGTTGAAGGAACGCTTGTTGAAGAAGAAAGTGAAGCAGACAAAATGAATAAAATTATGAAAGATGTTGAGAAGAACTTTGACCTAGAAACGTGTGGTCAAATGCAGGTACCCTACATTGGCACATCTTCAGCAACAACTCTACAACAAGCATTACAGGAAAGCAGTCCATCAGTAGCAGCAGAACCCAAGGGTAAAGGAAAAGAACCTGTAGTTCAGGTCATTGAAACTTTGGTCATGGCTGAGAAACCACAAACTTCCAAAACACCTGAACAATCACAGGTTTCTCCTACTCAGGCACAGCATCCACAAGTTCCCGAGTTGCAAACTCCATTAAATGTGGAAATAGGGAAGAAGAGGCAGGTTCCAGACACCACACCTCCTAAAGGAACTTCACAGGCACATCCAACTAAAAAACACAAGTCAGATCCTCTTCCAGATGTAGAAATTATAGATGAAGTATTTGATGATGGAAGGGAAGATAGTCAGCAAACTGGCACAGCAAGTGAAACAAACATAAGCCAGAAAGGGAAAGCTTTACAGAAGAAATTAAGTACTGAGGTATCTTCCTTCAAACCACCAAAGACAGACACTGGGGATATTAAAAGAACCTTCATTAATATTAAAACAAAGAATGATCCATTGAAAATGAAGGTATATGATCAGTATATGAAGATGGCTCCCCAAAATCAAGAAAGGCTAATGTCAGCGTTTGACTTGTCACAAGGCAAAATGCTGATGAGCCACTTCAAAACAAAGGTGCCAAAACCCACTTCAGCAGCAGATTACATCAGAACAAATTTTGAAGTTTTGGCAAAGGATATCCATTCCCTAGACCAGATAGAGTTACACAGACAAACTGGGGAAATGGTCTATTCTACTCTCACCAACAAGGCCATGGCAGCTATAACACTGCAGGATTCTTTGAATAACACTACTGCACAATTGAAAATTGAGAAGGCCTCCTCACAGGCCAAAGATAATAGAATAAAATCTTTAGAAGAGATAATCATTGGTTTGGGTCACAATCCCAAAGACATCAAAGGTATTGAGGCATTGATAAAGAAGAAAGAGGATGATATAACTGCACTCAGAAAACAGCTAAAACTACCAGCCTCGAGGCACCCTCAGACCCAGGAAGTTATAAAAGGAAATTCACAGGAAGAAATGATGGAGTTGCTCTTGAATATGACTGAGCGACTAAATGAAACAGAGAAGGAATTGGAAAAAGCATTGCAGGAACAGGAAATGATCAAACAGACTTCAACAACAGGTACTACAACAACAGGGCAGCATATACAGCCATCTCAAGTGAATACTTCTGGCTTGAGTTCTGAGGATTTAATAAAACAAATGGAGAGCTTGCAACTGAGGGTCACAGAACTCCAAGAAACAAAATTGCAATTAGTAAAATTGGAGGAAAAATATGACACATCCAAAAGGACAGCTGCTGATAACACCAGGGAGATAAAAAGATTGGAAAAATTGGTTGAGGCTTTGGAAAATGATCTTTCATTAGAGAAGCCTCTAAATGAAATAAATGACATTCTTTGGGGTAACATCATTGAATTAATAAAGGGTATTTGGCCCTCTATTCAAGCTATTTTTGAGCAAAATGAGTTAGTTAAGATAGCCCAAGAAGAAATAAATAGAACCAGGAATGAATTGAGAGGCAGGCCAGAACAGGCCAGTCAACTCATTCAATTTTTGAATTCCATAACAAAACAACAGCTTGCATTGTTAGGAATTGATGACAGGACAGGTGCAGTTTTGGAAGCAAAGAGAGTTTTCACCAAGAGGACTTTCATGCAAAATTTAGAAAGGAAATGCACAGACATTTTGGTTGATATCAACATTTTCAGAGAGAAATTTCAAGCTTTGCTGGATAGTGGGTTACCAAGTCCCATGCTCACAGAAGATCAAATAGTAGACTTGGAAACCTATGAGAAGAGAATAAAGGTCATGCTAAAAATACAGCTGCTTGTTCCACTAGTTCGTCAGAATCTGCATTACCAACTGGGAAAAGTATCTATGATAAAGTGAGGAATTTATTTCATCTGGAGCATGAAATAAAGTATCTATTTCCGAATGAGCCCACTTTTTATAAACTTACTGAAGCAGATGAAACTTTAAGAAAGCTCAGAAGAACTATGATACCAGATGATCAATGGTGGCAGGAAATGTTGGAGATTCTATAAAAGTTGCTTTCAGGATGAGAATTTATCTTTAATATTAAGTAAATGGTAAAAACAGGAAAACAGATGAAAGAGTATCAGGTGAAAAGCTTAAAGAGTATCCGTGAGAATAAAGAGTGTTCAACAAGCCAAAGAAATACTGCAAAGGACAGCACAGAGCCCTATTTTAGCACCTACCTCCAGCACATCCACGGAAAAAGGAACAGCACATCGGCAGTTGCACATTATTCTATTCACGAGACCATTTGTCTCTTGTTTGTTTGTAAAATATGCTTTAAGTCGGCCTAGATTATTGGCTAAGTTAGTGTAAGATTGTTTTAGATTATTTTTGTGTATAAATAAACCCTCAAAGAGAGTGTTGAGGGTGGATTCTATTACTCTGCTGTAACATTGAGATTTTCGGAATAAAAGCTTTTGGAGAAATTTACTTGTGGCTTACTGGATGATGATTTAAAGCACTGGACTTGTTGCAGGATTCATGTGTTGGACTACAGTTCAATAAGTGTTTCTACCCTTTGTCTGAAATTTTATATTAGTTTATAATACCATCTTATCCATTTCTGAATAATTTACATAAAGGATTGAAACAGAATTTGCTTAATTGTACTCTATTTTCAAATGTGGTTATTCTTAATGTTTTCTTCTAAATTAGTTATAAGCATGAATTCTTAAATGCTCCTGCTTTGCTAATTTAAACACTGTTGATTACTATAATAAAGAATTCTTCATTGCTCTTTGTTTGTAGTCATCTCATTTCTTTCTTTTGAACATGGTGAAAGATTCTTAGCTGCCTTTCATTCCTTCAAGATCATCCCATCCACTTTAAATTTTAAGGATTGTTCTCTGTCTAGCTATCTTGCCCTGTAATACCATCTTGTGTTTAGAATAGAAATCCAGTAAAGCCATCCTTTTGACTCCATAGCCCAATGGACTGAAAGCTCTCAACCTTGCCCTTAGTTTGTGGATTCCACCATTTTCCCAAAACAAACTTTGAATCTATAACTAGCCTAAACCTTCCAAGAACAAAGATAAATCATAAAGAGAGAGCCCTCTCTGGATGCAGATTGGCTAGATTCTGCATCTAAAAGGTTGGTTTGTGGTTACCTCGGGTATACTTTCCTCTTACACAACTTCTAGGAAAACCCGAGTGATAACATAGTGGCGACCATACTGGGGATCTGAATCATTTCACTGTTATTATTGTTTGATTTATAAGCTATAGACAGAGTCTGAAGATCAGCCAGGTAGCCTTTGAAATTGCTTTTGCTCTGCAATTGCAAAAGTAAATAAATGCTGCTTCAGTCTATCTCTGATTTAGCTTATATATTGAATCTTAGTTTCAAATTTTTCAATCAGATTCTCTAGTTTAAACAGATCTTTGAGGAAATCTTAATCACATATCATTATTTCTTAAAGAATTTGTAGAAGTTGTATTTATTTTTCAATTAAAATCAAAAATCCAAAAACACAAAGTCTAAGAAAACTGGCTTCAGAAAGGATTCGACATACTAGGTCAAACCCTGACCCCAATCCACCACCAATATTTGAAAATCCTAATCTGATTCCTAGGATTCTTAGAAGACAAGGAAGTCAAGAAAGTTCTGAAAGAGGAAGTCAGGAGAGTACAGGAAGTTCTAGATCACTTTCTAGATCTGCATCTTGTCCTGTGAAAATTATATATATTGATGACATTCCTTTTGATGCACGATTTGAAACATCTTTGTTTGTGAATTTTTCTGAGACTGAATTATCTAGATTAGTTCCAGATCCTTTATTCTTTGAAGATTTGCAATACCGATTTGTTTCACATCACCTTGACAGAGAATTGCATAGCTCCATTCAGTCTGAGCAAACCTTTGAAGAGAGTTCAAACATTTCTGTGATTACTGAAGCATCTCCAAGCTCAGTCACTTTTTCTCAAACTTTTCAAACACCTGTTATCCCTTCTACCCCTCCATCTCCTCCCATTAGACCATCAACTCCTATCACTCCACTTTATCTTCCAATGGCCAATCGATACGCTCCTCTACAGTTACCAGCCAACCCTCCAGCATTACCTCAGGACTACCAGAGTAAGATCACACCTTTTGATGGATCCGGAACTTACACAGCTCAACAACACACCAAAAGAATGACAGATTACTTTGAGTTTTATGAGATTGATACTGATAATATCCGAATGAGAATTTTCGTTCAGAGCCTCACTGGAGAAGTTAGAACTTGGTTTAGGGCTCTTACCCCGAACAGTATTGCTGATTTAGAAGCTTTGTATAGGGCATTTTTGAACAGATGGGAGAAAAAGAAGGATCCTCTCCAGATCCTATCAGAATTTGAAAAATTAAGAAGAAGACCAAACGAAACCGTACAAGATTACATCATAAGATTCAATGAATCATATAATGCAGTTCCTCAAAACCTGAGACCCCCACCTAACAACGTGTTGGTTAAATTTCCAGATGGTTTTGACTCCGATATAGCTTATTCCCTTAGGGAAAGAGCTCCTCAAACACTAGAGGAAATGCAAAGCATTGTGGTGAGTGTAGAAGCAAATCTGATAGAAAAACGGGCCAGAGCTAGGGCAGAGAGAAGAATGCCTATGAATGAAGAACCTTCAGCTTTTGAAAAGAAGCTGGATGTAATCATTAAAGGTATGGAAAGATTAGGAGACAGAGTGGAAACCATTGAAAGAAAGTCTTCTACTGACAATCAGAATGTTGCAAGAAACCTGAACTTTAGGAGGAATCTGAATCAGAATAGTGGAAAGAATGTTCCTGATCAGAACATTAGGCCACCCTTTCAAGAAAACTTTGTTGAAGGCTCAACTTCTGAAGAACCTACAGAAGATGTAGAAATAAACAATGTAACAGATGACAAAGTTGAACCAGAGGTTTTCCTATCCCAGGATGATCAAGAAAATCACATCCTTGAAACATTCCAAACTCATTCAGGCGAGACTTTCGATTTCAAGGAAGGCTATGATACAACAATCTATGAAGTCCATAAACAGTATAACTTGAAGTAGGCGGATTGATGTGCCAGAGAATAACAAACAGAAAACCACAAAACAGAATATCAAAGGTAAACAAAACATTCCCCCTGTACAAAATAATCCCCAAGTACAAATTTTGTCTAGAATAACTCCCAGTTCTTCAAATCCAATAATTGAAGATGTCTCTGACAACCAACCAATCAATAAACAACAATCTACTACTTTTCCTCCTGTGGGAAATGTAGAAGACACAGTAGAAGTTAGTCCAGAAACATCCTCAAAACAAAACTTTATTCATGAAAAAGAGAAAAACATCGAAGACCCAAAAAACAGAGAGAACTCAACTGTGCAAAACACTAAAACTCAAACAGAAAAACCTTTCAATCTAGAGGCTAAAATAGGCAAACTCAAGATAGCTGTTCCTTTATCATAATTGGCTAAACATGATGTCTATAGGAGTCAGATAACCAAGTCCCTAAACATTAACATTACTGGATTGGATGATTCAGTAAACATTCTTGATGATCAACCCAAACTTCTTTTTGGCCCTGAGGTTAATGGCAAACCAGAAAGTGGAGGAACTCCTCCATTTTATGTAAGCCTAAATGTTCATGATAAGATACTCCATAATGCAATGCTAGACTCTGGAGCATCTCACAATTTGATGCCAAAAGCAGTAATGGAAAGATTGAATCTAGATATTACCAGGCCTTACAAAGATTTGTTTTCTTTCGATTCCAGCCAGGTAAAATGTTTAGGTTTGATTAAAGATCTGTGTGTCACTTTGGTACAATACCCTGCTAAGTCTGTTTTAATGGACATAGTAGTTGCTGATATTCCACCTAAATATGGTATGTTATTGTCTAGATCTTGGGGTGCTAAACTTGGAGGATCTATTCAACTAGACATGTCATACGCAACTATTTCAGTATTTGGTCAGCCTAAAATATTATATAGAGAAACTTTGATGAAGTACTTAGTGAGTAGCCATGAGAAGCCTGAAAACTTCCCTGTTTATTCTGTACATTCTGATATGGATTCTTTTATTTTATACAATGCTGAGTCAGATCTTCCTACGGAAATAGAAGCTCCAGAATTGGAAATCACAAACAAAACCACTGTTAAAATTGAAGAAATCTCTGAAGACAAAGAAACAATAGATGATCAAGAAAAACCTGAAGAAACTAAACAGATAGCTCCTGTCAAGAAACACTTTAAAACAATTGATGAAAATTATGAACATGAAATTCTATGGCATTTAGAGTTTGATGGCTCAGTAAACAGACTAGGGGCAGGAGCTGGGATTTGGTTACACAATGTGGAGAACAATCATGCATAGGGTCATGCTTATAGGTTGAATTTCAAATGCACTAACAACATGGCAGAGTATGAAGCTCTTTTATTAGGGCTTAAACATGTCAAGAAGTTAGGAGGTATTAGGGTATCAATCATAGGTGACTCCGAACTAGTCATCCAGCAGATTAAAGGAGAATGTGCGACAAAAGACATGAGACTGAAACAATACCGAGAGACAGTTGTAGAGATTCTCAACACATTTTTACAAGCCCAACTTGCCAAGATTCCCAGGAAACAAAACTTGCATGCTCACAGTTTAGCAATGTTTGCTAGTACATGCAAGTTACCTTTCGACCCTAATCATCAGTTTTTAGCTGAAATTAGGCATAGGCCTGCAATACCAGACAATCTTTTGAATTGGCAAGTATTTGTGAATAAAAATCAAATCAATAATTTTTTGACACTTCAAAGTGAGTTTTCTAACTGTAATATAGATGAGGATATAACTATTGATGAATCTGATCAAGGAAAAGAACAAAAAATAGAAATTTCAAGAGAAAATGCAATTCATATGCTGCATCCAACCACATTCACTGAAAAGGACATGCAAAATTTGAAACACATGGAATCTGATGAAATCATAGAAGATGAGACAGAAATCATCAATTTAAAAGATAATCATTTACCCAAAGGATTAACTCCTTTAGAAGATCTGTTTGACTCAAATGATATTCCATTTAGACCTAAAATGGAACCTGTGAAGGCTGATATGGAAGAATGCAACTTAGGAACCCCAGAAAATCCCAAAATGGTCAAGTTGTCCAAATCTCTTCCAAAAGACCAAAAGGTTAAATATGTTGAACTATTAAAAGAATTCCAGGATGTTTTTGCCTGGAGTTATGAAGACCTCAAATCTTATGATACATCCATCATTCAACACACTATACCTTTGAAACCAGACCAGAAACCTTTTAAACAAAAGCTTAGAAGAATAAATACTGTTTTATTACCCTCAATTGAAAAGGAAATCAAAAGGATGTTTGAGGCAGGGATTATAGCTCCTATCAGATTCTCAGAATGGGTTTCTAACTTGGTACCAACAAGAAAGAAGACAGGAGAAATTAGACTGTGTGTCGACTTAAGAAATTTGAATAAAGTTTCTTTAAAAGACAACTATCCTCTACCGAAAATGGACCACATTTTGCAAAGGGTAGTAGGATCTTCGAGAATATCACTACTGGATGGATTTTCAGGGTACAACCAGATTCTGGTTCATCCTGATGATCAGGATAAAACAGCATTTACCACACCATGGGGTACGTTTAAATATGTCAAAATGCCATTTGGACTCAAGAATGCAGGAGCTACCTTTCAAAGAGCGATGGACATTGCTTTTTCTAAAGAGATACATGATTTTCTGGTTATTTACTTAGATGATTTGACCGTTTTCTCTAAAACAAATCAAGAACATTTAGGTCACCTAAGGCAAGTATTTATAAAGTGCAGAAAATATGGAATTTCTTTAAACCCTAAGAAGTCATTGTTTGGTTTGGAAGAAGGAAAGCTTTTAGGACATATCATTTCTAAAGATGGCATTAGGATTGATCCAAAAAGAATTCAAGCAATTTTGCAAATACCCCACCCCAGAAACATAAAAGAATTGCAAGCATTTATAGGAAAAATCAACTTCTTGAGAAGATTTATTTCTAGTCTAGCAGAGTTACTTAGATTACTAACTAACATGTTGAGGAAAGATTCAAGCATTGACTGGACTGTAGAAGCCAAACAAACATTCGAGGAAATTAAAATGGCTTTGACAAAGACACCAGTTCTGACCAGTCCTAAATTTGATAGGGACTATCATTTTTTCATTTGCTTCTGAACATACTGTTGCAGCTGTTTTACTTCAAAAAGATGACCAAGGGTGTGAAAAGCTAATAGCATTTTTTAGTAAAGCACTGAGGGATGCATCTCTAAAATACAATATTATGGAAAAACAGGCTTTTGCATTGGTAAAAGCAATCAAAGATTTCAGAGTTTACATATTATATTCTCATGTGATAGCCTATGTACCTGATGCAATAGTTAAAGATATTTTGACTCAAGATGGCATAGAAGGTAAACGAGGTAAGTGGATAGCTACCATTTTGGAATATGATATTGAGATTAAGCCAACAAAACTTATAAAGGGCCAAGGTTTAGCACAACTTATGACAGAAACCAATTGCTAAGCCTTAGACCTCAATGAACTGGATAACGAGCAGGAGATGGCGACTCCTCAGATCAGTCAAGCTTTCCTAGATTCACCTTGGTACACTGATATAATTCATGTTTTATTAAACCTGCAAGCTCCTCCAGGGTTGTCCAGAACCAAAAGAAGATTTTTAAAAATGACATCTTTGAAATATTGTATTTTAGATAGCACTCTATTTTGGAAAAATCATGAAGGAATTTTGTTGAATTGTCTCTTAAAAGATGAAGCTGATAAAGTGCTTAATGAATTTCATGCAAGGGATTGTGGAGGACATCTCTACTGGAAATCTACTGCAGACAAGATCTTAAGGGCTGGCTTTTACTGGCCAACTTTATTCTCTGATGTTAAGAAATTTGTAACAACTTGTCATAAATGTCAAATATTTGAGGGTAAAAGAAAGTTGTTACCTCTGCCTTTAAAACCAATTTCCACAGAAAGACCTTTTCAACAATGGGGGTTAGATTTTATTGGAGAAATTCATCCTCCTTCTTCAGGGCAACATAGATGGATTTTAACTGCTACAGACTATTTCACTAAATGGATTGAAGCCATCCCATGTAGACAGTCTAATGATTCTGTGATCATAGGGTTTTTAGAAACAAACATACTCTCAAGATTTGGCTGTCCAGAAAAGATTATAACAGACAACGCCGCTGCATTTAAATCAAAGAAAATGATCAATTTCTGTAGTAAATATCATATTACTCTAGGCCATTCAACAGCCTATTACCCCCAGGGTAATGGACTAGCGGAATCTTCTAATAAAAGCCTTATCAATATCATCAAAAAAATTAACAGAAGCATAAAAAAATTGTTTTAGTAAAGCCAATGCATTGTGGCGACAAACTTCTAGCTGAAAATACTATTGAGACTAATCCACATATGGGTTAGTTACTTAACGTGAAGCGAATTACATCATCTTTAAAAATTCTGTGTGAAGTACTTGAAACAAAATGGTATTGACATTCAAAAAATTAATCGAGCAATCCGCAACAAACTAGGAAAAGTACCAAAAGTCCACAAGTCTTACGGAAAAGCTAAAAAATACGATAAAGACTAAATGAAGGTGCCAACTGGGTAATAAAGTCTACAGATGATTCTAGAAAGAGAAAAGAAACATGGAAAGTTTGATTTCTTGTGGAAAGGGCCTTATATCATTCATGCCTTGGAAAACAACACTTACTTTTTTGAAAGGTTGGACAATTGATTGAAGAAGGACGGTCGAGTGATGAGATATAAAGCATTATTTTGATCATTTACTAGGGTGTTTTAGTATTTCTGCTTATACATAATATATTGTTTTTGTTTGTTTTGTTAATACGATTTTAGTTGAATGGTGACATGGGTGAAAACAAAAATGAAGCCCTAAGTTCCAAAAGGTTTCACTATCATATAAAAATACATTCTTGAGAAAGAAAGGAAGATTTCATATTTCAGTTTGAATACACTTTGAAAATTTGTCTGACTTTGTGTTTAACAAAGCTTTTTTACAAGGAAAAATCCATCCCCAAGTGGAGCAATTGGCTACTACATTAAGTTTCATCTTTCATGATTGTCTTGGATTAAACATAGGTATATTAAAACATTTTTCTTGGTAGTGCTTGTATTAAAACCAAAAATCAAAAAATTTAAAAAAAAAAAAATGTAAGAAGGTATACCTAAAAAGAAAAGATCAAAAGGGTAAAGAATAAAGTGGTCAAAGAAATGAACTAGCTTAAAAATAGACCAAAAATGTGGAAATCAAATACCACTACTATTGCATCATATAATAATAACAAAAATTGTGTAAACATAAACCCACTACAATTCATGATAAAGTCATTATTTGACAAGCAGTCATGTTTTAATTTCATGTTGTAGATTGAAGAATAAATATCTAGCCAAGCAGTTTAAATGTTGGCAGAATGAGTAGATAGGTAGGTAAATAAAGGTGCTCCATGACAATACAGGCACATGGATACAATAAGGTAGAAAATTGAATAGATTTGTGAAAAGGTTGAAAAGGGTTTGCAAGTCTAGGCACCCTAATAAAGAAGAAAGAAAATGGTACAAAGTGAATAGGAGTGAGTGAGTGGTCTTTGAGTGTTGTACGGTGAATGATCTTTGCTACATGTTTTGATCCTTTGCCTGTCTAGTACTAAGCGAGCAGAAAATCACGGCAAGCCAATCAAACCAGCAACCCCTCATCACTTTCCTCAAAATTTTATAATTTCCCCCCAAAGTACTAAGGTTTTGGATAAAGGGCAAAACGCTGTGGCTTACCCAGAGGAGGCAGGACCTACGACTGGCAGTCAGGCTAGTGTGGGGAATAATTCATCATTGCAATCATTCACCTTTAAATGTATACGGTAAAATCCTATTTGTCCAAAACCATGCAAAAATTCATAAAAATCCCTCAAAGATAACTTGCTATTCTAAGTTTAAGTGTTGGAAGATCGAGGATATTGCAAATTTTACTTACGAGTTTAGCTTTCTTGATGTGCAAAAATGTTTTGAGTTCCTGTCCCTTTGTCATGTGTCCTTTGCCTAAATCCCTAGTCAAATACTATCTGGAAATAACATAAATCCTTTATAAACCATGGCTATTATAAGTTTTATTGATGTTTTATATCCCAACATTTAAAATAAAACCGTATATGCCCTTTGGTTAAAATTATCAATATATTGCAATCCAACATAACATTCATTGTTGTTGCCATATAAATGAAATATATGCTGCGAACTTTAAACATGCGATGTGTGCTAAATACAAAAATATCGATAAAACAGGAAGTTTGAGCGCCTGATGGTTTATCGCAAGTTCGTAACCAAACCATGGCCGCTGGTATTCACGCATGGGATTAGTGGTCGCCGGGGACTGGTTAATAACCTGCGTAATGTCTCCGGGATGATTAAATTCGCGTTAAAGCTGATTTAAAACCGGCGGGCCTACAGATCATCGCATGTTCTTCTGTCTGTTGGTGACCAGATCACCGTAAATGAATCAACGGCAGGTGTTCACCGCGCCATCGCCTTAAGCATTTTAACGGTGAGGGGATAGGTGGTTTTAAAAATAATCTCGCGTCCACGTGGCGGTCATCGCGAATGTTTCGTCAACCACTAAACCAGCGGTGTGGGCGCCAGCTTACGCTACGGTCAACCTTGCGTAAATAGCGCATGCGTGGAAGTGGCGTCACACCATCGAAAAAATAAAAAGCCATGCAACATAAATAAAGCCATTTTTACGTGTTTTTGGTTCTTCGTTGTTTGGCGGCAATTAACTATAACGATTTCGTTCCGCTGTAATAAATAAATTTCTACCAAAATTCGCTGCGCCATTAATTAAGTTCCCGATCCTGTATCGCTATACGTAAAATTGATCTCCTTCAAAAACAGTCTTCCTCTTTTTTCGCGGCTAAAGTAAAAGTAAGTTCGCCCAGGTTTTTGTTGAAATAGTGTTAAAATCATCATTGATCTTCTGCAATTAAAAACATATAATTTAATTTCCTGGAAAACTGAAACATAAAGATTCGCAATTTCCTTCATTTCATAAATCACTTGGTGACATAGAAGCAAACTATCATTTGAATCCCAAGAACAAATGGAGCCGCGCGTCAATATCCATAAACTGTCCTCATGACCAATTGAATATTTACAACGATGGTGAATATTCCAAATTAAAGACTGCCTTTGATGCGGTCTATTGAGTTTAACCACAGAATGAACCTCAAAGGGCAAGGTCTTCTTAGAAATTGGCGAGAATCCAATACAATATCTCAGTATTCATTCATTTCTTCTGAAATCATCACATTACCTTAAACTGAAAATCACTGAAAGGTGTAGCAATAACTCCAATCAAAGTATTAACATCACTCCCAAGGCTATCAATATGTTACGCTGAACGGAAGCAAGGTCGCTCATTGTCAGAAGGTTGATTGAGCTGATGAAATTAACACAGAAAAAGCTAAAATCATCGCCTTGACGTTCATATGCAATTTGACCAAAAAGATGTCTCTATAGTTTCTTTCAATACATTAAAATATAAATGGCTATGTCTTTGTCTTAAGTTCAACACGATCGAATATGTGGACAAGACCATATGGGCGTACTATCATTTTTACTCTGAGCAGCACTCTGAAGATTAATAGTTGCTTCAACCATAATAGCAAAAGATCACCGTTAATTCATAAAATGAATACTGAAAAAGTTTTAGCGCCTGGAACATCTGTCTCTTGGTCTACTATCGATCAGGAAAGGTTCCTTTCCTATTTCAAAAATTTGATACAGAAAATCCCACGGTGGGGTCATACATTTATCATTCATTCTTCCTACAAATTCTCCCTACTCCTATAAGATTCATTGGTCAATATTTTATATTATGCCAACAACACATTAACGAAATTCTGAACTAAACAATGAAATTAGAAGAATATACAACCTCCAAAAATTCAAGGTTGGGGATTGGTATTTCAATATCGGTCAACTAAGGTTTAACGATTTGAATTACATCACATTAATTTTAATGTACCAATGAAGTTTTACCTTGAAATACTTGAACGAGTGAAAAAAGTTAAATGTAATCATTTTTTGTAATATAGCTAGGTTAAGGATAAACAATTAATTTTCATACACCCAATTCTAAGTGAGAAAGAGAGAAAAATCTGTGGAAGAAAGATTTAAACATATTTCCATTGAGTTCTTATGACCCCTTTGGTTTTTTATTTGTGAAAAAAGATTAAAATAAATCATCTGCTTCTGCCATGATTCACAAGTCTGGGCAGTATGAAAATCAGATGATGAGTTGGAAGAACATTGAGAAAAAGTGAAAGTGACAAAATGAATAGATATGAAAAGACCTTCGGAAAGAAACTTTGACACAAAACGCCTTAATTAAATACGAAATTGCCTATGTTGGCACTCTTGGTGACCACTCTCTAAATAAAGCATTACGAAAGCGGTCCATCGATGGCAGCAGAACCCAAGGGTAAGGAAAAGAACTTTTATAGTTAGATCATTCCAAAACTTTGGTCATAGCGGAAAAACCACAGAGACTTAAACACAGGAACAATCACAGTTTCTCACAAGAATGACACATCCAGAAATTGGGTGCAAATCACATTAAATATGAAATAGGAAGAGAGAAAGAGGTTAGGATACCCACCCCTGAACCTCACGTGAGCATCAACTAAAAAACGTCGGATCTCTTGGGATGTATAAATTATAGATGAAAGTATTTGTTGATGGGAGGGAAGATAGTCAATAAACGCTGATTAGTAAGGTTATCCGAAACCAGAAAGAAAGGCTACAACGAAGCAATTAGTAAAGGTATCCTCTTTGAACCACCAAAAAGGCGTGGAGGATATAAAAAGAGCAACCATTAATATTAAAACAAAGAATGATCATTGAGCAAGGTATATGATCGATATGTAGGTGCGTCATAATCGAAAAGCTGAAACGACACTACAAAACGATATTCAATAAACCACTTCAAAACAAGGTGCCAATATGTGACGATTACATCAAAACAAATTTGAAGTTTTGGTGAAGATGTCATCCTGGACCGAATGAAACTACAGGACAAAATGAAAATGGTCGCTATCTCACCAACAAAACCGCTAGCGACTATATTGTTGTAAAGTTAACGAATAACACTATGGAACTGAAATTAGAAGAGCCTCCTCGCAAACCAAAGATAATAGAATAAAATCTTTAGAAAATAATCATTGGTTTGATTGTATTCAAAGACATTAAATACAGGGCATTAATAAAGAAAAGATGATGACATTTGCTGACAGCTAATTATGACCTAAAACACCCTAGAACCAAGAATTGTAAAGGTAATTCAAAATAATGAATTATACAATGTAGTGGCGACTAAATAAACGGAAGAAAGAAATTGGAAAAAGCATTGCGAAACGAGAAACTATAAATGAACCAACAAGGTACTACAACAACATGACCAGTCTGGAATCATCCAGGTCATCTACTGGACAGATCTACGATGAATTCATCAACCCAGATGATCTACAACGCAGGTCACAAACTCAAAAACAAAAAATTACACCAAAATTAGTAAAATTAGAGGAAAAAATATGACATCTAAAAAAGGCATTTAATAACACGAGAAGATAAAAAATTGGAAAAAATTGATTTGAACGGAAAAAGATCTTTCGTGCGACCTTTAATAATAAATGACATTCTTGCGGTAACATCATTGAATTATTAAAGATATTGCTTCCTCTATTAAAGCTATTTTTGAAACAAGTAAGTTGGTTAAAATAACCCAAGAAGAAATAACGAAACATTGAATTGAAGCGGCTTTAGCTGATGATCCAGCTCATTCGGTACAGTTAGAACCAACAACAGCTTGCATTGTTGAAATTGATAGAACGTTCAAGTTTTGAAGCGGTACTACAAAGAGACTTTCATACAAAATTTAGAAAGAAGTGCAGGACATTTGGAATTGAAATCAACATTTTAGAAGAAATTTCAAACTTTGTTGGATAATGGGTTATAGGTCGTACTCCAGAAGATCAAATAATGAACTTGGAAACTATGAAGAAGAAGACAAAGACTCATGCTAATCATTTGTGACTATTAACATAAGATAAACATTACCAACACGGAAAAGTATCTATGATAAAGTAGGAATTATTCACATGGAACATGAAATAAAATGTCTATTCGAATAAACCTACCTTTTATCAGCTTTCTAACAAATGAGATGAAACTTTAAAACGATCAGAGGAACTATGATCCCAGGATAATCGATGGTGGAAAATGTTGGAAATTCTATAAAATTTGTTTTCGGGGATGAGAGTTATATGTCAAGTAAATGGTAAGCAGGCAGATGTAAGAAATGTCGAGACGAAGGATGAAAGTATAGGGTGAAAAGGTTAAAAAATTATAAAATATACAGGAATAGAAGGTGTCAGCAAGCCAAAGAAATGCTGGGGACGACACGGAGCCCTATTTGACACTTATCAAGCACATCACGAAAGAAAGGAACGGCTGTCGGCGGTTATGTTCTATCTGAGACCATTTGTCTCTTGTTTGTTTATAAATTATGCTTTAAAGTCGACCTGGATTATTCATTTTAAAGAGCAGGTGTAAGTTAATAAGGATTATTTTGTGTATAAATAAACCCTCAAAGAGAGTATTGAGGGTGGATTCTATTACTTTGTTGTAACATTGAGATTTTCGGAATAAAAGCATTTTGGAGAAATTTATTCGTGGCTTACTGGATGACGATTTGAAGCTCAGGACTTTTTGCAGGATTCATGTGTTGGACTGTAGTTCAATAAGTCTTTCTACCCTTTGTCTTAAGTTTTATATCAGTTAATAATATCATTATGTCCATTTCTGAATAATTTACATAAAGGATTGAATCAGAATTTACTTAATTGTACTCTGATTTCAGATGTGATTGTTCTTAATGTTTTCCTCTAAATTGGTTATAAGCATGAATTCTTAAATGCTCTTGCTTTGCTAAATTAAACATTGTTGATTACTATAATAAAGAATTCTTCATTGCTCTTTGTTTGTAGTCATCTCATTTCTTTCTTTTGAACATGGTGAAAGATTCTTAGCTGCCTTTCATCCATTCAAGATCATCCCATCCACTTTAAATTTTAAGGATTGTTCTTTGTCTAGCTATCTTGCCCTAATGTTTTCTTCTAAATTAGTTATAAGCATGAATTCTTAAATGCTCTTGCTTTGCTAATTTAAACATTGTTGATTACTATAATAAAGAATTCGTCATTGCTCTTTGTTTTTAGTCATCTCATTTCTTTCTTTTGAACATGGTGAAAGATTCTTAGCTGCCTTTCATCCCTTCAAGATCATCCCATCCACTTTAAATTTTAAGGATTGTTCTCTGTCTAGCTATCTTGCCCTGTAATACCATCTTGTGTTTAGAATAGAAATCCGGTAAAGCCATCCTTTGACTCCATAGCCCAATGGACTGAAAGCCCTCAATCTTGCCCTTAGTTTGTGGATTCCACCATTTTCCCAAAACAAACTCTTGAATCTATAACTAGCCTAAAACCTTCTAAGAACAAAGATAAATTATAAAGAGAGAGCCCTCTCTGGATGCAGATTGGCTAGATTCTGAATCTAAAAGGTTGGTTTGTGGTTACCTCGGGTATACTTTCCTCTTACACAACTTCTAGGAAAACCTGAGTGATAACACATGAAATAGAAAATAAAACGAAAATGCATATTCCTCTTTGCTAGATCTAAGTAGGAATATTACAGTCCTCCCCTCCAAAGTGTTGCTTGTCCTCGAGAAACTAATAAGGTGAGTGCTACAACTCATCTCCTCCTCCATTGTTGTCACAAAAAAAGGATAAGTTTTTCTCATAAGCTAAGTGATCACCAAGCCATCCATCCATGATTTGTCCCAACAGTGTCTTCATGAGATGCAAACAGCTCCTCCCACAAGGAAATAATGAATCACATGAAACAAACTTGTTTTTCCCAATGCCCTCCCTGAAATAGAAGATAGAAAGTACAGGGAGTGTAGTCATCCCATAGGGCACATGTATTCCTTCCCTCCTTCCTCCATTCATCCCCATGAAAAGTACAAGAACATCATCAACATAGGGAATCAAAACAATGTACAAACAAATAGAAATGTGTGCACATGGAGGTGGATCATAGTCCCACATGTGGAACCAGTGCAGAGCATCCCCTGCGTGCATCAAACCAAGATGTGGTGAGTGGTTTTCCCACCACTTAATTTCTGGCCAGGTCATCCCACTATTGCAGAAAGTGTGATATATATTTGGTGCCTTTTGGAAGCACCCATCATGAAAACAAATCTCCCTTTTCTCATCAAGGGAGTGGCCAAATTCATATTTTTATATGGCCCAGCACTTGCCATGATATTTACAAAATATGTTACTCCTCCTTGGAGTCATGGTCTGCAATAACATGGTGTAAGAATGCATGAAATAATAATATAAAACACATGTCCTATGAACATGCTCTCCACCAACAATCCTTCTCATATCAATGGAGTGGTGCATAGATCCATTATCTCCTTAAAGGGGAGAAAGAGAGGGCTGATTTAAATCTTCCTTAGATTCATGTTGCTGCTCCAACTCCACAAGTTCCATGCATATTTGACAATGTTGATATAGTTCTCTTTCAAATCCCTCCCAATATTAGCTCCTCAAAATGATATTGTTGAGCTTCATGGAATAGGTGTGGCTGAAATTGAACTCCTCATAAGCCCTTTGTAGTAACTTCTCCTTGAGCTTGGAAGCTCTAGACAAGAAGATCCTACCTTGATTATAGATGACTCCATCAAGGATTGAATAGCTTCCTTCATGCAACCAGTCATAAAGAATCATGCAAGTATGAAGATCCTTGGAATATTCCACCAACAATTGGGATTTTCAATAGGGATCTAATGTGCCCAACAAAGACAGTGCTAATAGTGTGTCATATTAATTATCTACCATGTTTTTGTTCTCCTCCTTGAAACCTCCCATGCCAAAGGTACAAGGTGGAAGGTTGTCAGTCCTTTCTTGCTCATGCATATGCTCAAAATAATAGGGAAGCTCTTGGAAGTTAGTCTCCCATGGGAGGCTATCATCTGTCCAAGGCCTATTGGTTTTTTCCGGAGTATGCATGTGAGACCACCATATCTCTTCATGTATGGAAGAGTGTTCTCCAAACAAGTTTTTCTTCTGATTTAAGTCTTGCCTCCCATGCTTCATGATGGTGTCATTATTTCTCCTTGTAGCATATCTTCTTAATGCAATTTGAGAGGTGAGAATAGATAATGATTCAAAAGGAAAAATGCTTTCCCTTTCTTTGTACCTTCCCCATACTCTCAGCATTGTAGCATGGTCTTCTAGTGCTCCCTCCTTCCTTGGGTCTAAGGAAGGAGAATCACTATATGAAACATCCTTCATCAAATCTGAATCAGGTGGTCTTTCATAAGGCATACCACAGGATACCAATGTCTCATGGTTCATTCCCATGTGAAAAGTGGGTGGGAATATATCATGACTACTTCCACTGCACAAATCCAACTCAGATTGCTGTGTGAAAGTACCATGAAACTTGGAGACCCCTCTTAATGGTGTAAGAGTGCCTCTGATTGGAGCCCTTGCCCCATCTTCTGATTTTGGATCAATAGTCTGACCCCTCCTTTGTTCTATCTCATTGTCTCTTAGCAAAGATACATGTTGCTCATGTCCTCCATATGGAAGAGCCTTTGGGATTCCTTGCAAGGGTGCAAGAATCCCTCTAATAGAAGCCAATGCTTCACCTCCATCTCCAAATGAAAATATATCTTCTCTTGCTTGTACAATGCTATAGGTTCTTCTCTACTTTCTATCTCCCTTCTCCTCCTCAGTGGAGAATGTTTCATCATCAAGAGATCCTTTTTCTTGATCTCTTAGTGAGGAAGGAATCCTCATGTCTTCTATTTGAGAAAAGAGATCTTGTTGAAATGGGGCCCTTTCCTCTGGAAAAAATGCAACAAATCTTCAACCCCTTCAACAATGGTTAGGACTAGAGTTGGCTCCAATGAACCTTCCAACTTATGCAGAGATTCTGATTCCTTGGGCTTAGTTTTCTTACCCAAAATTTTCAGATGGCATAGAATCAAATATCTTCACTAACCTCATAGTGAACTTTGCATGAGTAGAGATGTTTATGCCCATCAATGAAGAAGACTCAAACAACCACCAGGCATATGCTTTACCTTGGAGGTGTAGCGCTACAACTCTTATGGATTCTTCTTCAGAGACTTGATGCAGCTGAAATTATGTGTCCAACTTCTCTACCCAAGACTTGGTAGAGCTCTCAGGTGACCCATCAAAAGTAGGTAGGAAAGTTCTACCCAAGGTGTGTTGCATGCACCCTCTTCTTCTCTACTGGATCTTCTTTCTTCTTTGAGTTGAAAATTTTTTGGGAAGCTTATATGGTCTCTGAATATTTTAGACTAAGATTCATATTCATGGAGATAGTCACCAAGAGTCTCCTCCTTTGGTGTCTCTCCCCTCTCTTCTCCTCTTGCAAGGAATGTAGGCATGCTAAAACATTGTAGATCAGATTGTGTGGCTGAGTGCTCACACACATCAGATGAAGTAGTGGGGCTCCCTTGATGTGAAAATATCCTTGAGGGATCTGCATGTCTCCCCCTCTTCATTCCCCATATTTATTCCTTTAGCTCATGCATAGCTTGAGAAAGAGTGTTAGAAAACTCTTCTCTTTTGATCCTTCCAGATAAATGGGTTTCATCCTTGCTTGATTTGTCTTTGGTGTAATCATTTTTCTTCTATATTCCTCTATGATACCTCTTCTCTCTGTTAGTGACAAGCTTTCCTTCTTCTGAAGACATATTGGCTCAAAGAATGCATAGGTTGTGCCAAGAAAGATGCTTTGATACCACTATAATATCCCAAAATGGGAATGCACAACAGTGCCTGCTGAAATAACACACTTCTGGGAAATATGTGCATAGAAATGAGTTTTTAGCTCCTAGATTCCTTAGATCAGTAGATCTAGGGTCTAGATCCAAAAGGAGAGAAAAAACAAATCAAACTAGGCATGGTAAACATAACTCCCACCACCTATTCTAGCTTAAAAACACCCAAAGACAGGGGCTGCAGCTATATGCAAAGGGCTACTTTAGAAATAACACAATTTTTCAATTTATAAGCATGAGACCAACATGGGGGTCCATATTTCAACTATAAAACAACAAAATAGGTCTACAATGTAGCTTTACATTGTATAACAAAAATAGAAGGAATATACAAGACAAAAGCCTCAAAATGAGTTGCTACAACAACATGAAATGGCAGAATAAGCTTGAGAGCGTTATTTCTATGGTTGAATCATGTAGTATATTACAACTCAAATCTAGAGAATATATGTACACAAAATGATAGATCTATTTCAGATATGTATACAAGATAAGCTCCTTTATACACTCCCCTTGGGGATCTTAGAAAAACATGAACAACAGTGAGTAGATCTGAGATCTAAGTCACAGATCTGCAGAAGTATTTAGGAATTTCTGAATCAAAACATATATAGCATATCAGATCTAAAATAACATGGATTGGTTGGCCAATCCACGGATCACCACAGTGAAAGGAAGAATCCAATCACTAGAGATCTCTCCTCTAAAATGATGCCAAGTCTCCCTGCAACTCTGCTCTTGCAAATAATATAGTCATGGAAGAGGGACTATGTTGTAGGCTCTGAGAATGCTTTGGCCTACTACTAATGTGTGGATATGAAGCTCAAAGGGTCTACAAATAACTTATCAAAGGGATAGATGACTTTCCCAGTGAAAAGGAGTGCTAGAACTGAATAGATATGAAAATATCTACTCTCCACTTGCTGCAGCTTACATGGACAACCCACTCCTAAACAGGACTGCACTATAGATGCAAGATGTGGCTTGGCCAAATTCCAGATAGTGGACTAGAGAAACAAGGCTCCTCCAAGAGCTGCGCAAGGAAGGAGGTGGGATTCCTAAACCGGAAAACCCAATGAGGAGTGTCTAAACAGACAATACTTTCATAAAATAATATCATCAACAACATTTTCCTATTGTCCTCCTCCTTATTTTATAAGATAAAAGCCTTGTCAAACCCTAAACCACCTCAATGAGTTAGCTCCTTTCAAATGTGGAGCCCCCATCTAAAATTGTGTTGTGTATCCACGAGGTTCATTGCACCTAGACTGCACTGTTGATTTGGTCAAGGTTGACCTGGTCTCATGATTCAAACCCATTCACACCTGCAAGAGTTTATTCACATGGCCCATATATGTCTTTGTTTACATAGGCATGGATTTGTTCATTGTTTTTAGGAGTTTAACATGTCCTCCTTTATTCATTTATTCATGAAACAGAAAATAAATAAAAAATGCATATTCCTCTTAGCTGGAGCTAAGTACGAATATTATAGCAGCTGCTTCTCAGTCGTACATACTTCCAGATTGATGATAACGACAACTTTCGCAGGGTCAACCATCAACCCTTTTCGACAAACTATATGTTCGACCAAGATTCCGAAGGGTATGCAGAAGATACACTTCTTGATATTCAGGGAAATCTGGTACTTTCAGTAGGCGGCTAACATCATGCACAGGTTAGAAACATGTGTCTTTACTAAGCCAAATACAGTCCAATCATCAAATTACACCTCCAGAAATTTTTGGATGAGCTCTTTGAACACTACGACAACTACTTGTGAGAAGATAGTAGGAGAATTATTGAGTCCAAATGGTGTGACTGTATACTGGAAGGATCCCCATTCAGTGGAAAACATAGTTTTGCTGTGATCTTTTGGTGCAATTCTGATCTGATGGTATCCTGAGAACCCATTAGTGAACGATTATGCTTCTTAGCCTCCTACGCTATCCAAGATCTCATCCAAGAATGGTGTCAGAAAGGGATCATGTATACAGGCGTCATTCAACTTGCATAATTCCACACAGATTCAGGTTTCCCCCTTCCATCGGACTTGCCTAATCTAACTGCTTGACTGGTTCGATTATACCTGCAATGAGCACTTTATTGATTTCTTCCCTAACCTTCTACTTATACTTAGGTTTCAGCTGATAAGGGCACTGTTTTACAAGGTGCACATTCGGTTTTAGCATGAAGCGCATAACCCCTAGGTCCCCTGTGATCTCCTTGAGCTTAGAAATTTTTTTTGGGTATAAGTCTTGATATTTTGTGAGAAATTAAACAACTTTACTGACAGTTTCATCATCCTATTAGTCCCCTATTTTAGCCAACTTAGGTTTCTCATTCGTGCCAATGTTGACTTCGCACAACTTTAGAGGCTTCGTCACATCCATAGTTTGTAGCGGGGGTCCTGACACTGCATGCTTTCCCTTTGACTGTGAGATAGAGACATTTGTGGATCCTCATTACACTCCGTAATGGTTATATTACCATATTTTGCAATATCCTACATCTGTGTTTCCCATGTTGGTGCCCCAAAGTTTGCATAAGGGCTAGATTCACCAAATATAAAGGTGTCTATATCCTGCAGAGCTTCATTAGGTGCCTTCGAGCCCCCTGTCAATCCGAATGTTCCCATGAATTCATATTTTAGAGTTTCCCAATCGTGGGTGCAATGGAATTGGTCCCAACACATGAATAAACAAGTGAACCCATTCTTCAGTAGTCCAGTCAAACCACTTCTCCATCCATGTGAACAAGTGTTCATGTGGATCCCCTGGGCCAAGAAAAATTTTGACGCGTACATCAACCGGAGGCTCAAATCATAGGATCATCATGTCGCGACACTCCTCCCATTCCTGGAACACCCCTTTATGTGTTTCCCACCATCTTGCAGGTGTTGCACACATGGCTAGTTTAATGGCCCATAGCCTTTGTTCTCTTACAACCTCAGCTTTAAATGTTCGCAAAAACTCTTTTAGACTATGGGAAACATCAAAGTAGGGTATTTCTCTTACCTCTAAGGATATGCAGTGGAAGTCCCTCATGATTCATAGGCAGCGAAGCGCAAAGACATCATGTAAATGGTTTTTCCAATTTTCCATTTCTCCATCGAAGTCAGAAAAGCATTTGCTATCCTTTTCCAGGACAGCACACCATTGACCATAGGATTGATCCAGTCTTCATCACTCACAGTTAACTTATAGATGTGATGCACCTCCTCTTCCTCACACATTGGCTCTGTATACCTTTCTCCTTCTGCAGGGTCTAGTGGTACTACCACCTGTGTTCCTTCAATTTCAAACATCATGCTTCTCTTCTTCAAATTGATAATACCGCCCATATCTATGGCCCAGCCCAATCCTAGGAGTGCAGGATAGGGGTCTGCATCTTCTATGATATGAATGACCTCAAAATATTCCTGGACCTTAACTCCTAAGATATCTACCATGATTTCTGATAACCTTCTCAATGGTATGATCTTCTGCTGGTTGGCCATGCGCAACTAGATAGTGGACCATTCCAAATTAGGTTCCCCCATTTGCTGCCAATCCTACTTGGGAGGTATGTTCTCATCCGATCCCAGGTCCAAAATAACCTGATCCATTTCATAATCACCAATTTGCGCCATAAGCCGCATTTCCCTACCAGTGCGTTTCTTATGTTTGTACAGTTTGTGCACATCCTTAACTTCCAAGGGTGGATTAGTTCATTCTGCGCAGTTGCCTATTAGTGCTTAGAGTTTTTTTATAACTTTCTGATTGCACAATAGCTTCATACATGCCTACAAGAATGGTTTGACCTTGTCCTCAGCTCTACTCTTTGCGGGCTTCTAAGAAGAAGATGCCTCAGTCTGAGCAAAGTCTTTCCAAGCTACGACAAAGGTTTCCTTCTCCTTTTGTAGGTCCAAACCTTCTTGTTTGGTGACTACTTTCTGAATTAGAGACTCTACTGCAGCCTTTCCACAACCCCCCCAGTAGCCATGCCACTATGTGTTATGTCATTAACACTTGATCTTTCATCGTGAGTTTCTACCTTAACACTTTTCACATTTTGCGTAGGTTTCTGTTGCTTTTCCTACATTATGGCTATCAGAATTAGGGATTCTTCAATTACATGGTCTAGCTGTCTATAGTATGTGCATGATTTCCTTGCTGGGTTCATCTAGTCCCTTGCAAAGTGGCCTATATCTCCACAGTTATAGTAGATCATTTTTCCTCTTTCCATACCTTTGCTTCCACCTTGTCCCCCTCCCCTGCCCCTAGCTAGGGAGCCACCTATGCCTGAGGGGGAACTTGGTGAGGAAGGATCTGACTGTACCCTCTATAAGCTTCCTCAGTTTATCATCAAATCATAAGTGCAGTAGTTCTTCTCATCATTTCCTACAAATATGCAAAAAATGCACCATTGTTGCTTTACTTCTAGGACATATGTGGCAAGGCGGGGGCAGTGGTCGGTATCATGTAGCCTATCAATGTGTTAATCATCACACCATAGCACTGGCCCACTTGGTCCCGCAGTTTCCCTAGGACGCAATAGGTTGGGTCCCCCAAATTTCATGTAGTCTGCTAGCATCATACAGCTATCCTTGGTGTGGCCATTCATCCTACATCGTATGCACCATATGTCAGGGCTAGACTCTATTCCTCTCTCCTTCCGTAGATTCTAGATCTCCATGTGCATTACCTCTAGCTGTCCTTGTATTTGTTGTACTCCTAACTAGGTATCATCTCTTGGCATAGATTCCAGCTTCATAGCAATTTCCAAGGCATTTTCCTATGATTCAATGTCTTGATGACCCATTGGTACACGCAAGTGGGGCAGCAACATCGCAATGAACCACTATGTGTGTTGCATGTCATCATACAGAAATCCTCCTTCTCTAATTACCCTTTTTAACAATTAGTCAGCTTCCCATATAGACTCGGATGGTCCTTCCTTGAAATCTTTCAGATCATTCACTATCTGAGAGTAGGACTTAGGCTTCTTGAACTATTGCTTCAAGGCATTCTTAATATCTTCAATGGTCACGTTCGCATGCTCAGCAAGGCATCCCATATACCACTCCAAGGCTGTTCCTTCAAAGGCAAGGGATAGCTGTGCCCTTTTCACCACATCGCTAGCCACGTTATGTGCAGTCCATACTATTCCTGTGACAAACTAGAACCGATCCATGTCTTCATCCCCTACGCCCTTGAAGGTAGGTAGCTTCATGTATGATTCCATATTGTCTTATGGTGAGGGTGGAGGTACGGGCAATTTATTACCCCTGTGCTAGCTTGACGGTGGTGTAGTTAGAGGTTCTTGCGTAGCCGAATCCCTTACTGGACTATAGATAGATCTATCTCCTTCTTGGTTAGTTCTGTAGTACTTACCACTGCGTGTTGTACCCTCACTCTGATCGGAGCTCATTCACTTTTTATCGCTACACAAAATGCTCTTTTCGCAGAATAAGATCTTAATTAGTAATGGAAGATTTTTTATAAACTTACCCCAGAAACCCTTGAATAACCTCTGCTCTACCTCTAAATAGGATAAAAATTGATCGATTGCAAATTCCATTACAAATCCTCCTATCACACCGTCCACCCAGTGATCTACCGTATGAGTGATGGTGTTATTATTATTTTATAACTATTGTATCAGCTCTGGGGTCCACTGTGTGACCCATTCGTCCTTCCAACACTTCTAGAAATCTATGAGCCTTGCGAGCCACTCCTGTAGCTTGGTCACAAATGTCATAAAGAAAATTTCATAGATCTCTATGAAAATGTACTTACTCTTCCACTTCTAGTCTGCGGTCAACTTTGCACTGCGATTCTCTCTCACGACAAATTCATGAATTTTCTTTTCGAACCACTTGTTGGTCTATTTCTTCTCAGGTTTCCAATGTGTTCTTGGAATTACCCAATCACTCTCTCAAAATTCTCCCAGTCCCGAAAATGGAACTATTTTTTGGCTCGAGAGGTCCTGACCCAGGTTCGGAAGTTAAGGTTTGCCAACAAACCCCTATACTACTGGCCCTTTCGGCAATGACCTGCTTGTGCAGGCCAAAGTCTCACCCGAAGCAGTATGGGAGGGTGCTAGAACCAGGATTCTGCACCATGAGAGAGAGTAGGTAAGTCAAGCAGGTCTGTGTTCCCATCATATTGAGTTCACACTAAACAAATCTATTCGCGCTTATGTAGTATAAAAAAGCTATTATCATGCACAAATATAGTAAATACCTTCACATCCATGTGCGTAATACCAATTAATCAGCACAAAACACTATAATCGTAGTAATTAAAATATCATAGATACATATACCAGAAACATAGATACTTTCACAGTTTGCAGCTATTAAACAGATACTTTCGTAGCTTAATCATATAGCCCAAGTTCGCATCAATCATAACAAAACAGATCCAGATAGCATCAGATATCCAATAGTACTTTACATATATATTAATACCAGTTTCCACTTAGGTTCCAAAAATACCACCTATGCACATAGCTAGCAGGGTCCGCACACAGCAGGATTAAGGATCTTCATGCACACAGCCAGCAAGAGTCCTTACCCAACAACCTGATATAGATCTAACAATTCATGCTTAGCATCAATCTCAAATCTTACCTACTTTAAGGCTCAAAAAGGTTCATTTATTTATATCGATTTAACCTACGCATCCAATGGTCCGCAAACCATGGTTTTGAGGACTCTTGGTCTATGCTTGACCCATTACAATGCATTCAAGGCTTTGACCCACCCCAAAACCCCTGCGCTAGACTAAATAATACCAAAAATATACAAAAATGGACAAAATTTGCAGCTTTCGGAGACCCTACTCCAACACGTTCGGTAAAGCAGCCCCCTTATTGGTTGAACCCCAAGTATAAACAAAAGGTCGAGGAAGAAATTGAAAAAATGCTCGCCATAGGTATCATTGAGCTGATCAAACAGTCAGATTGGGTGAGCCCTATGGTGGTTCAGGAGAAAAAGTCTAAGGGAGAGATACAAATCTATGTGGACCTGTGCAAATTGAATGATGCTTGAATACATGATCCCTTTCCTATGCCATTCTCAGATGAAATCCTTGATAGCATAGGGGGGCAAGAGGCATACTCATTCACTAATGGGTTCTCAGGCTATCATCAGATCAGCATCGCACCTGAAGATTGCAGCAAAACCACATTTTCCACTAAATGGGGTTCGTTTCAGTACACTGTTACGCTGTTTGGACTCAAGAATTCCCCTGCCATCTTTTCATGGGTAGTGGTTACAGTATTTAAGGAATTTATCCACAAGTTCTTAGAAGTATATTTCAATGATTGGACTGTATTTGGGTTAGTAAAGAGTCATGTCTCAAAACTGTGCATGATGTTGGACACCCACAGAAAGCACCAAATCTCCCTGAATATCAAGAAGTGCATATTCTGCGTATCATTTGGGATCTTATTGGGTCACATAGTTTGTCAACAAGGGTTGTTGGTCGACCCTACCAAGGTGGCAGTTATCATCAACTTGGTAGTTCCTACAACTGAGAAGCAGCTGTGCTCGATCCTCGAACACACAGGCTACTACAAGAAGCTTATTCAAGGGTACGTACTAATAACAAAAACTATGGAAAAATTGTTGAAAAATGAGGTATCATTCTGTTGGGACAACGTGTCAGAAAATATTTGAGTTACTCAAGGAGAATATGGTCTCTGCGCCTATCCTCATATTTCTTAGTTAGATGAAGGTATTCCATGTCCATTTCGACACCTCAAGGATCGCCCTAGGAGCTGTCCTGACGCAACTGGGGGAAGTGGACATTGACCATCCAGTTGCGTTCACCAGTAGGAAGCTTTCTAGTGCAGAGTGTAACTACTCCACTACTGAGCATGAAGGGCTAGCCATGGTGTATGCTCTACAGAAATACCTACATTACTTATTGGGTGGACATTTCAAGATTTTCACCAATAACTCGGTTTTGAAGTACCAAGTAAATAAGCATGTGTTGGAGGGGGGGGGGGGGTGGGTAATATGCCGATGGCTCCTGCTGTTTCAAGAATATGATTTTGAGATCATTGTAAAGATGGGAAGGTTGAATGCAGGGCCAGATCACCTATCCTAGATCAAAAATGGCGAAGAACCGACTAACCTAGAGGAAGGATTATCAGATGCGCAACTATTTGCTATTAAGGTAGTGGATGTGCACTTCACCGACATCATTCACATTTTGACTGTAAGGATGACACCTGCAGAGTATTTAGTACAACAGAAGAAATAGTTGGTAACCCGCGCAACGGATTTTACCATTATCATAGGTCACTTGTATAAGCTAGGAGTTGACAAAGTGTTGCGAAGATACATCTTGGAACATGAGCAGCATGCCATCTTAGCAGAAGCTCACAGGGGCATAGTAGGAGGTCACTATGTAAAAAAGGCGACAACGCAGAAAATCCAAAGAGACGACGAGCTATGGTGGCCTACGCTGCATAGTGACTCTCACGATTATTATAGAGCTTGTGACACATGCCAAAGGACTAGAAGACCATCGAGTAGAAATGAGATGCCTTTAAAGCCGTATATGGATCTGCAATCATTCGAAAAATGGGCCATAGACTTTGTTGGACCCATCAACCCACCAGGAAAGAAGATTGGTGCACACTACATCATCACTATGACTGACTATGTGACTCGATGGGCTGAAGCACAAGCGGTGAAGGAGTGCTGCCTAAGCTGATTGATGTGATCAGGCTGCTATAGGCGAAGGTGGAGAGCCCATGGCCACAATGACTTGGGACGAGTCAGAAGATTGTGTTGGGGGAGTTTTGGAGTGGGGCTCCCTAAGTTGTGAATTTTGTACATTTTTATATTAATTAGTCTAACACAGGGGTTTTTGGGTGGGTCAAATTCCCGAACGCATTGTAATGGGTCAAAGGGTAGACCTAGAGTCTGCAAACCAGAGTTTGCGGACCACAGGATAACGTAGGCTAAGTTGATATAAATAGATGATTAGTTCAAGTCTAAAGGTAGGCAAGAATTAGAACTGATGCTACGTGTGAACTTTTATATCTATTTAGGCTATTTTGGGTAAGGACTCTTGCTGTTTGTGTGCATGGAGATCCTCAGTCCTATTGTGTGTGGACCCTACTGGCTGTGTGTATAGCCTATGCTTTTTGTTGTAACTAGGTTTTGGATGCTAATATATGCAGATATAGTTGAAGTATCTTTGTACAACTTGGATCTGATGTGTTATTGTTGACGTGAATCTATGGTATCTGTTTTATGCTACGAATATATCTATGAATCTACTTAGGCTACAAATGCATTTGTGTTATTGATTTAAGCTACGAACGTATCTGTGTTGCTGGCATAAGTTTAACTGTGATCTGTTATTTTCTATGAACTTAGTGCTTTGTGTTGGTAGTTGATAATACACACGTGGATGCGAAGATACTGATTAGATCTGAAAGTTGTGGTTATATGCTGAGTATATTGCTAAAAGCCTGCAAATATCTTGACTGTGTGTAGATCTGATAGTTGCACACTACTCTATCTTCATTTCCTACTCTCTCCCACGGTGCGAAAACCTGGTTCTTGCACCCTCCCATACTACTTGGGTGAGACCTTGGCCTGCGAAAGTGGGTCATTATCGAAAGGGCTAGTAGTAAATGGGTTTGTTGATAAACCTTAACCTCTGAACCTAGGTTAGGACCCCTCGAGCCAAAAATGTAGAAGTTTCTCTTTGAGTTGTGATATTCTCATTGAGAAAGAGTCATATTTAAAGGGGAAAATATTTCCCATCTCAAGATGTCTACCATCTATCATCTTCTTCTCCATTGCTTCATGAATGAGGCTCCCATTTGATTGCTCCCATAAGGAATGTTTCCTCTTATTATCATTGCTACTTATTAAAAATGTTGTAGATCTACAAGGTGATATATGTCATATCTCAAAGCAAGGCAAAATGTTGAACTCATAGCCAACTGTTGGCTCGAGGGGCCTTGACCCAGGCTCGGAGGCTTAAGGTTTGCCAACAAACCCCTATACTACTGGCCTTTTCGGAAGTGACCTGATTTCACATGCCAAACTATCACCCGAAGCAGTAAGGGAGGGTGCTAGAACCAGGTTTCCACACCCTAAGAGAGAGTAGGTAATTCAAGCAAAGCTGCGTTCCCAAATTATCAAGATTCACATTTAACAGATCTAGTTGCAAGCTTATATCACAGAGCTTAGATCTAATGATTACGTGCATAATATCAATCTATCAGTACAACAACTATAATCGTAGTAATCAACAGATCATAGATTCATATAATATAAATAAGGATACTTTCGCAGCTATTAAACAGATACTTTCACAGCTTAATCATACAATCCAAGTTTGCATAAATTATAACAGAACAGATCTAGATCATATCAGATATAAATAGTACTTCACATATATATTAATACCATAATTTCCTTACAATCAAAAAATACCACCTGTGCAGATAGCCAGCAGGTTCTGCACACAATAGGACTGAGGAGCTCTGTGCACACAGCCAGCAGGAGTCCTTCCCAAAAACTCAACAACAGATCTAAAAATTCATGCTTAACATCAATCCCGATTCTTTTCTACCTATAACTCAAAAATATTCATCTATTTATACCGATTTGGCCTACACATCCAATGGTTCGCAAACCATGGTTTTCAGACTCGTGGTATACCCTTGACCCGTTACATTGCACTAGGGGCTTTGACCCACCCCAAAACCCCTGCGTTAGAATAAATATTACAAAAATATACAAAAATGGACAAAATTCGCAGCTTTAGGAGATCCTGTTCAACCAATACCCCAACACAATCTTGTGACTCATCCTAAGTCACTGTGATGGTGGGGTCTCCACCTGCACCTGCAACACTCGGATCGCCTCGGCTAATAGGGGAAGCATGCCTTCACTTTGAGCAGCAACATTTTGTGCAATGTTGACCAAATTTTCTGAAATCGGGCCTTCCATCGTGGCGGTGACACTCTCTAGATTCTGGTTTAGCTGCTTAACCGCAACATCAACATCTTATGAAAGCTTGAGGGCCTCAACAGTCCAAGGCTTCAGGCAGTCACCGAGGACCTTCTTCTTCTACTGAATTTCATCAATATCAGCTTGGAGGGCGTGATGGTGCGCAGCAGTGTCAAATGCTGAGCAGGAACTAAAGTGGGTAGGGTGGCTTCTAACGTCTCGAACTCGTCTTCTTTCTATTGCAGGTCCTAGTTGATGCCTCACATGATCGGGTTGCACTGGACCTTGGTCCATAGCTATGTGGCTATCTCTACTAATTGGGCACCCTGCATGATTTTCCCTATAATGGCATTCATAGCCATGGTGACCAGTGCAGTGCACTGGGCCCGTACCACTGGAGGTGTTTAAGGCTGCAACTTAGCCTGAAGATTGGCGATCTACTGCTCCATCTGTGCCTTGACCACCTGAGCTTCTGCCATGGAGGCCTTCAGTGCTGCAACCAACCTTTCAACCTTAGCCTAAGGGGTAGCTATGGCCGATATTTTTTTGGTAACATCTGTGCAGAGTTGATGAATCACATTTTCGAGCTCTGTTTGCTTAGTGGTGGCAAGGCACACTTCAATGTTCTTCACATCAATTTTCTGTTTAGCCACTCCAAGCTATTGGTGCACTTGTTGGTCCTGATGGTGAATTTCTTGATATAAAGAGATGTGGAGACCTTGCAAGGCCTCATGAGGTAGCCTGGCTAAATTCAACTGGACTTTTGTACTGGCCTGGACTTGCATTCCCAGGTCGGGTGGACTGATCACAAGGGCTGAACCAGGGAGAGAATAAAGGCGGCTTTCGGCTGTAAGTAGTGCTCCGCTACTAGCGACTAAGGGCATGCGTACCTGGGTCACACTGTTCTACAATGTGTCTATCTTCAATTGTAGAACATGGAGCTTAGCCTAGATTATGTCGACCGCAGCTTTCTATTGTTCCTCTAAGGCTACCCATCTATCCTCCACGGCAAGAGTGAATGCATTAGCGATTGTTTGAGGTCTCCATCAGTCACTGTGACTGTCTCATCTCATTCTGCCCGCTGCGAGTGTTGCTTCTTCCGAGGTCCTTTGACAGGCTTGCATGTTCGCTTCGTGCCTCAGGGGGAGGAAATTCCTCCCACATTCAAGCCTTCTATACCTAGGTTTGGTGGTGGTGGTGGTGAGTTCTTACCCCTATGAGGGTTCAAAGGTGGCATATACAGAGAGCTATGCATGGCAGAGTTACTTACTGGACTGTAGACAGATTGATCTCCTTCTTGATTGGTTCTGTAGTATTTACCACTATGCGTTGTACCCTCACTTTGATCAGAGCTCGTTCACTTTGTATGACTACACAAAATGATCATTTCACACAGTAAGATCTTAATTAGTAGTGGTAGATTTTTTAGAAACTTACCATAGAAACCCTTGAAGAACCTTTGTTCCACTTCAGAGTAGGACACCAACTGATCAATTGTGAATTCTATCAAAAACCGTCCTATCACACTCTCCACCTAGTGATCTACCATGCGAGTGATTGTGCTATCATTATTTTCTAACTATCAAATCATCTCTGGGGTCCACTGTGTGACCCATTTGTCCTTCCAATATTTCTGGAAATCTATGAGCCTTGCGAACCACTCCTGAAGCTTGATCTCAAATGTCACAAAGAAAATCTCATAGATCATTGTGAAGATGTACTTATTGTTCCACTCCTTTGTGGTTAGCTTTGTACTATGATTCTCTCTTACTATGAATTCCTGAATTTTCTTTTTGAACCACTCGTTGATCTCTTTCTTCTCAGGTCTACAATGTGTTCTTCAAATTACCCGATCTCTCTCTCAAAATTCTCCCAGTCCCAGCAACGGAACCATTTTTTGGCTGGAGGGGTCCTGACCTAGGTTTAGAGGTTTAAGGTTTTCCAAAAAACCCCTATACTACTGGCCCTTTTGGCATTGACTTGCTTGTGTAGGCCAAAGTCTCACCTGAAGTAGTAAGGGAGGGTGCTGGAACTAGATTTCCGCACCATGAGAGAAAGTAGGTAAGTCAAGCAGAGTTGCGTTCCTAACTTATCAAGCTTCACATTTAACATATCTAGTTGCAGGCTTATATCGCAAAGCTCAGATCTAATGATTACATGCATAATATCAATCTATCAGTACAACAACTATAATCGTAGCAATTAACAGATCATAGATTCATATAACGGAAACAAGGATACTTTCGAAACTATTAAATAGATACTTTCGTAGCTTAATCATACAACCTAAGTTCACATAAATTATAATAGAACAGATCTAGATCATATAAGATATCAATAGTACTTCGCATATATATTAATACTATAATATCCTTACAATCACAAAATATTTACCGCGCGCACAGCTAGCAGGCTCCGGACACAACAGGACTGAGGAGCTCCACGCACACAGCCAGCAGGAGTCCTTCCCAAAAACCCAATAATAGATCTAAAAATTCATGCTTAACATCAATCCCGATTCTTTTCTACCTATAACTAAAAAAGATTCATCTATTTATACTGATTTGTCCTACACATCCAATGGTCCGAAAACCGTGGTTTTCGAACACTTGGTCTACCCTTGACCCGTTACATTGCACTAGGGGCTTTGACCCACCCCAAAACCCCTGCGTTAGACTAAATATTACAAAAATATACAAAAATGGTCAAAATTCATAGCTTTAGGAGATCCTATTCCCAGTCCCCCAACACAATCTTGTGACTCGTCTTGAGTCACTTTGATGGTGGGGTCTCCACCTGCACCTGCAACACTTGGATCACCTCGGCTAATGGGGGAAGAACGCCTTCACTTTGAGTGGAAACATTTTGTGCAATGTTGACCAAATTTTCTGAAATCGGGCCTTTTGTTGTGGTAGTCACACTCTCTAGATTCTGGTTTAGCTGCTTAACCACAACATCAACATCTTGTGAAAGCTTGAGGACCTCAATAGCCCAAGGCTTCAGGTGGTCACTGAGGACCTTCTTCTTCTGCCGAATTTCATCAATATCAGCTTAGAAGGCATGACTGGTGCGCAGCAGTGTCAAATGCTGAGTAGGAACTAAAGTGGGCAGGGTGGCTTCTAACGTCTCAAACTCTTCTTCTTTCTACTGCAAGTCCTGCTTGATGCCTCACAGGATCGGGTCACGGTGGACATTGGTCCATAGCTATGTGGCTATCTCTAGTAATTGGGCACCCTGCGTGATTTTACCTGTAATGGCATTCGTAACTGTGGTGATCAGCGCAATGCACTGGGCCCATACCTCGAAAGGTGTTTCAGGCTGCAACTTGGCCTATAGATTAGCGATCTACTGCTCCATTTGTGCCTTGAACACCTGAAATTTTTCCATGGAGGCCTTCAGTGTTGTGACCAACCTTTCAACCTCAACCTAAGGGGTAGCTGTGGCTAAGATTTCTGTGGTAACATCTGTGCAGAGTTGATGAATCACATTTTCGAGCTCTGTTTGCTTCGTGGTGGCGAAGCACACTTCAACGTTCTTCACATAAACTATTTTTTCAGCCACTCCAAGCTATTGGTGCACTTGTTGGTCCTGATGGTGAATTTATTGATATAAAGAGGTGTGGAGACCTTGCAAGGCCTCATGAGGTAGCCTGGCTAAATTTAACTGAACTTTTGTACTGGCCTGGACTTGCATTCCCAGGTCGGGTGGACTGATCACAAGGGTTGAACCAGGGAGAGAATAGAGGCAGCTTTCAGCTATAACTAGTGCTCCGCTACTGGCGGCTGAGGGCATGTGTACCTAGGTCACACTGGTCTACAATGTGTCTGTCTTCAACTGTAGTACACAGAGCTCAGCCTGGATTGACTCAACTGTAGCTTTCTGTTGTTCCTCTAAGGCTACCCATCTATCCTCCATGGAAAGAGTGAATGCATCAGTGATTTTTTCGAGGTCCCCATTAGTCAGCGTGACTGTCTCATCTCATTCTACCCACTGCGAGTGCTGCTTCTTCCGGGGTCCTTTGATAGGCTTTCCTATTCGCTTCATGCCTCGGGGGGAGGTAAGTCCTCCCGCTTTCAAGCCTTCTATACCCAGGTTTGGCAGTGGTGGTGGTGAGTTCTTACCCCTATGAGGGTTCAAAGGTGGCATAGATGGAGAGCTATGCATGGCAGATTTACTTACTAGACTATAGACAGATTGATCTCCTTCTTGATTGGTTTTGTAGTATTTACCACTATGTGTTGTACCCTCACTTCGATCGGAGCTCGTTCACTTTGTATGACTACACAAAATGCTTGTTTCACACAATAAGATCTTAATCAGTAGTGGTAGAGTTTTTAGAAACTTACCACATAAACCCTTGAAAAACCTTAGTTCTGCTTCAGAGTAGGAAACCAATTGATCAATTGTGAATTTCATCACAAACCCTCCTATCACACTATCCACCCAGGGTTCTACCATGTGAGTGATGGTGTTATCGGTCTTTTCTAACTACCAAATTAGCTTTGGGGTCCACTGTGTGACCCGTTCATCCTTCTAATACTTCTGGAAATATACAAGCCTTGCGAGCCACTCCTGAAGCTCGATCACAGATGTCACAAAGAAAATATCGTATATCTCTATGAAGATGTACTTATTCTTCCACTCCTTTGTGGTTAGCTTTATACTACGATTCTCTCTTATTGCGAATTCCTGAATTTTATTTTCGAACCACTCATTTATCTCTTTCTTCTCAGGTCTCCAATGTGTTCTTGGTATTACCCGATCTCTCCCTCAAATTTCTCCTGGTCTCGACAACGGAACCATTTGTTGGCTCAAGGGTCCTAACCCAGGTTTGGAGGTTTAAGGTTTTCCAACAAACCCCTATACTACTGGCCCTTTTGGGAGTGACCTTCTTGCATAGGCCAAAGTCTCACCTGAAGCAGTAAGGGAGGGTGCTAGAACTAGGTTTCTGCACCCTTAGAGAGAGTAGGTAAGTCAAGTAGAGATGCGTTCCCAACTTATAAACCTTCGCATTTAACCGGTATAGTTGTAGGCTTATATCACAGAGCTCAGATCTAATGATTATGTTCCTAATATCAATCTATCAGTACAACAACTATAATAGAAGCAATTAATAGATCATAGATTCATATAACAGAAACAAGGATGCTTTCGCAGCTATTAAACAGATACTTTCGCAGCTTAATCACACAACCCAAGTTCACATAAATTATAACATAAAAGATCCATATCACATCAGATATCAATAGTACTTTGCATATATATTAATACCAAAATATCCTTACAATCACAAAATACCGCCTGCGCACACAGCCAGTAGGAATCCTTCCCAAAAAACCAACAATAGATCTAACAATTTGTGCTTAACATCAATCCCAATTATTTTCTGCCTATAACTCAAAAAGGTTTATCTATTTATATTGATTTATCCTACACTTCCAATGGTCTGCAAACCATGGTTTTCAGACGTTTGGTCTACCTTTGACTTGTTACAATGAATTAGGGGCTTTAACCCACCCCAAAACCCCTGCGTTAGAATAAATATTAAAAATATATACAAAAATGGACAAAATTCACAGCTTTAGGAGACCATGTTACAACAATCTCCCAACACAATCTTGTGACTCATCCCGAGTCACTATGATGGTGGAGTCTCTACCTGTACCTGCAACACTCGGATCACCTCGGCTAATGGGGGCAACATGCCTTCACTTTGAGCGGCAACATTTTGTGCAATGTCTACCAAATTTTCTGAAATCAAGCCTTCCGTCGTGGCGGTGACACTCTCTAGAGTCTGGTTTAGCTGCTTAACCACGACATCAACATCTTGTGAAATCTTTAGGGCCTCAGCAGCCCAAGGCTTTAGGCTGTCACCGAGGACCTTCTTCTTCTGCCGAAGTTCATCAATATCAGCTTGGAGGGCATGACTAGTTTGAAGTCAGCCAGTAGGAGTCCTTCCAAAAAACCCAACAACAGATCTAACAATTCATGCTTAACATCAATCCTGATTCTTTTATGCCTATAACTCAAAAATTTTCATCTATTTATACTGATTTAGCCTACACATACAATGGTCTACAAACCGTGGTTTGCAGACTCTTGGTCTACCCTTAACCCATTACAATGCATTAGGGGCTTTGACCCACCCCAAAACCCCTGCGTTAGACTAAATATTACAAACATATACAAAAATGGAAAAAAATTGCAGCTTTAGGAGACCCTCTTTCAACACCAGCCATTGTACAGAGGATCATACTCATCCCATATTCTAAAACTATACACTTCAACTCAAGGGGTTGAATTTAGTTCATCAATGACAAACTGGGATAGTTTTTCATCTCCTCCTTGATTAAATCAAGGGTCCTCTGTGTAGTGATATGATGCTGCTCCAAATCAGCATGTTGTTCTAACCCTTGGTCATGCAATATCCCTCATGGAATGTCCCCATAAATTTAAATAAGAGGTACTGAAACAATATGAGATGAAAGTGGTTGCATACCTTGGATCAAATGATGTGTGGGAACCTCTTGCAATACCACAAGATTTCCTCCAACTGTTACAATGGTCTCTCCAACTTTTGGTAAGAGTGATGGTTGGACTTCTATCAATGTACCAGTGTTGGAATCTACCTCCTCTTCCTCATTCATCTCCTAAAATCATGCATGGGACTCTATATGTCAAGATATCAAGACTATCTTGCAAAGATGCAAGCGTCTCTTTTCTAGATACAAGTGCTTTTGCAGCTAGTGGTGAATGTAGTGACTGTTGAACACTTAGTTAGAATGAGAGGGGGGGTGAATTAGTTTAACACATTCATGGATTTTTAGAACTTTCCTTTAAAATTATTTACACCTTCATTTCATGATCTACTTTTCACATAATGTAACAACAATATTAATATGTGAGCAGCTAGTATTAAGCAAATTAGATAAACCATATCAACACATAAACATCATGCACATAGACAACAGATATAAGTGGAAACCCATAAAGGAGAAAACCACATCTTATTATTGTTGTGATGCAAAGGCAAGCTCCTACTCCCTCTCACCACTGATTTTCTGTAGGCTCCAACCTATAGGAGGCTCCTACCTTAATTCTGCAAGCTACAACTTGCAAGGAAGCTCCAAATCCCATCTATTTTATGCAGGCTACAACCTACAGGAGGCTCCTACATCAACCAACTACAACTTACATCTATCAAACTACAACTTGATATGGAAGCACAAACTTCCTCGCTCTTTAAAAAAAAACACTTGCTGATTTACCTGGATATTAGCTCTATTCGGTACCTTCTTCACTGTTGTCCACCAGCCTTCATATCTTCCTCATATCATTTCTAAATCTTCATAGCTTCTCTATCTGCTCCTCCTTATTCTTACCCTCTCTCCTCATTTTTCATTCTCTAAAACTCTTTCTACATATCTATGTGATATCATTTATAGAGTTCACCTCATGACTGTTTGTATTCCACAGGGAATTCGAAGAGAATATGTATGACTCTTTGCCTTCTGCCTTCTCATTTCTTTGTCCAGCTCATTCAGAGGAATATATCAATATGTACAAATTTCAGTTTTACAGTGGAGTTTTGTTTGCCTACGGAGACTTGCCTTTGCATCACAAACAATATAAAATTAATTAAAACATTCACATTTTCATTTGTAACCGATATATCTCATTCAACCTTTTCAGTTCTTGTCTCATTATATGTTTGTCTTTTCTGCTGTTGTAGTGTAACAAACCCACATTTTCATTCTTGTGTATTTCAAATTTAGATTTTGAAAATCTGAATACCTTCACTGCACACCTCTTCAAATCTGCAATCTATGTTCACTGCAATTGTGTATCTGCTGCATATATAATTGCTTTACAAGTTTAGCCCCAAATAAGTCCCAAAGTCTCATGCATATAAAAATTCCTCTCCATTCATTTTCCCTAGGATGGAAATTTAAATGTATGCGGAATACAACCCATTTGATGATCCTCAAATTAATATTTGAATAAAACATTTAACCCCAAAGTAATGAACTTCATCTCTCCCATTATGATTATCTATATGCATATATGTGACTTTGTACAAGACCCATTCTATTGGAATCAAATTATATTCGATTTGAAATTTACTCAACCCAAGTCTTCGCTCTCACTTTTGTGTGAATTTCCATTCAACGTTTGAAATTTATTGATAAACTCATTATATGATGAGCCACAACATATCAACCATCAAATATATGCCCACGACTTTATCACCTCAAAATAATATATTGACACATATTACGCCTTTCATTCAAAGGTTATGAAACATCATAATAAACCGTCGCTCATCGCAATTACCATCGGATGTCATAATACTTATATTAAGATGAACCTTTCGGTCCCATGGCATATGTAGCTTGTCCTCTAATCATAAGGTTCTTACCTTATTTTAATTTCCGGCATCATATTCCATTAATATATGTCTTCGACCTTGGCTAAACCATAACTCGGACTTGGCTTAAAAGCCAAACAAAAATACAAATAAATGTTCAGGTCCCACGTTTACCGTCATATTCATAAACCTTTCGACTTTGGTCAATTATATATCAAATTATTGTGCTCACTTCTTATATATATGGCCAGTTGACATTAAAAATTTTCAACCGTCGACGAATAAATAAAACATATGTATTATGTCAAATTCACCTCGATATATGGCCCACAACACTATGTATATTTATTCTGGTCCCATAGTTTCATTAATACTTCCTGCTTACAAAAAAAAGCATCGCATCAATTTATAATGCAACCAGGCCCACACCCTCCTTAACCATCGAATAGATCGGATGGTCAACCGCTTCTCGCGTTCCAACAATAGGTTGGGCACACATCCGACGAATGTCGCGCAATATCGCACAAATTAGATGCACAACACTTAATTCTCAGAAATTACACGATAAAAGTGGTTTTTAAAAACCACTCTTCGCCACGTGTCTATCAAAGACCCATATCGTGTTTTTTTGAAAAAATCTACTTACCACCTTAAGAGTCATGCGAACCCACTGGTATTGAGTTTTCAAAACCGCTTTTCATGGTTCCGACTTCCTCTTTTCTCAAGGTTCTGTTTCTTTTCACAAATCTATTTCAATTGAATTCTGCCTTTGTTATTAATTCTCCGTTTACTGTTTCTCTCGGTTCTACTTTATTTGATTTGATTTATGGAACTACAGTTCCATTCCTGCAGAACTCTCAACCACTCCATGGCCTCATTGTTCTGTTTCCACAGTTTGACCAGTCTCCAACTCTCTCAATTGTAGTTTGACTCTGGAATTCTCGGTTCTCAATTCTTCATTGGAATTCCACTTTGCTTTAACCCACTTCACTATTTGTGCACACTCGGGTCCTATTCATCAACGATGTTACTGTGTTGGAATTCACAATATCGCCCAATACTTCGAACTCTTCTTTTTCATTCAACGGCACATGAATGGATTTCTATATTCACCTCTAGGGGTTAAATCCACAGTAACCCCAATGATCTTCAAACCCAATCTTCGTTGTATAATAGAGTTTGATTATACAAACCCTTTTCAACACACAGACAATGCCTAACTGTTTCTCTATACTCAGTTACTGTAATACAACTCCATCTTTTTATTGTTCAACCGTTTCATTTCAAGGTTCGAACAACCTTTGATTCCTTTTCACCTTTAGAAGCGTTTTCCATGAAACACAATAATATGGACTCCACACCACTTGCAACCAAAATCGGTATACTCAAGGGTTATATTACAGTTCAACTTTCTTCAATAGGATTGATTCAGACAGAGTCTCCCTTTCAGCCAATAACACAGAGTTTCACACTGTTTTATACAATTACTTAGTGGAATTTGAAGTCCATTTGCACAAAATCTACATCAACAATATTCATTTAAGGCTGAGACTATTTCTTCCCTATATACAAATGAATCCCCTGTTTTCCCAAATCTGAAACACTCACACACTCTGTAGCTCTGCTCTCTGCTTCATGTCTAATGTTCTCCTTGCCTCTCTTTTGCTATCTCTTTGCTTCTTGTCTGTCTGCTTTGCCATCAATGACAATATTTCCAACAGTATCCCCCTTTGGCATTGATGGCAATACACTTCCTCTTCTTTCCTTTTAGAAGACCCTTTCTTATGTTGCTTGCTTTTCCTCCCCCTTTGACATCAATGGCAAAGGGTTGCACATTTCCTCGTGTGGTTTCCATATCTTGTCCATAAAATTCTGATCTTGAGGACCTATTCCATGCACTGCTTACTAGCTCTGGCTCTTTTGTGGCAATATTTGTTGACTGATATCCCCCTGGAATGATGCTTTATTTTGTGATATCCCCCTGGAATGATGCTTTATTTTCATGTCAGAGAGTAACATTTGCAGACACTATCCCTAGTTTGTCTCTTAGATATTCGAATGGTTCTTTAGCAAGAGGTTTTGTGAATATGTCTGTTGTTTGTTCCTTTGTAGGTACATATTCCAACTTCACCACTTTTTGTGCTACTTATTCTCTGAGTAAATGGTACTTAATTGGGATGTGCTTTGTTTCTGAATGAAAAACAAGATTTTTTGATATACTTATTGCACTTGTATTGTCACATTTGATTGAAATGGGATCATCCATGCTTACCTTCATGTCTTGGAGAGTTTTTTTCATTCACATTACTTGTGTGCAACATGCTGCTGCTGCTATGCATTCCGCTTCTGTTGTAGATAAAGAGAAGGAAGTTTGCTTCTTGCTTAGCCATGACACCAGAATTTTTCCCAAATAAAATGCACCTCCACTTGTGCTTTTCCTATCATCCATGCAGCTGGCCCAATCTGCATCTGTATATGCTATCAAGGTGAGGCTTTTGGTTTTTGGTTACCATAGCCCATAATGTGTAGTTCCTTGTAGATACTTGAATATTCTCTTGATTGATAGTAGGTGTTTTTTTTTTGGTGCTGATTGATATCTTGGCACAAGTCCTACTGCCAACATAATGTCTAGTCTAGAGGAAGTTAGGTACAACAAACTTCCTACCATGGATCTGTAAAGTCTTTGATCTATATCTGCAGATCCATCATTAGCACATAGCTTGCATCCAATGATCATGGGAGTTGACATAGGTTTGCAGTCTTCCATTTGGAACCTTTTCAACATCTCTCTTAAGTATTTTTCTTGTGAGATGAATGTTCCTATGTTCTTTTGTTGAATTTGAAGTCCTAAATAGAAGGTGAGCTCTCCAATCATAGACATCTCAAATTCTAATTTCATTTCTTCAGCAAATTCTTTTGTTAACTTCTCTTTGTTGCTACCAAACATGATGTCATCTACATATACTATTACAATTAGGAGTTCATTTTCATTAGCCTTTATGCACAAATTTTTGTCTACTCCTCCTTTCTTAAAACCTTGGTTTTGTAAGTATTTGTCCAGCCTTGAATACCATGCACAAGGAGCTTGTTTTAGCCCATATAAGGCTTTCTTTAGTCTGCACACATAGTCATGTTTATCTGTTAAGGAGAATCCTTTAGGTTGTTCTATGTATACTTCTTCCTCTAAATCTCCATTCAGGAAGGTAGACTTCACATCCATTTGATATACCTTGAAGTCATGGTAGCATGCAAAGGCCAAAAAAATTCTAATTTCTTCCATTCTGGCTATAGGGGCAAATGTTTCATCATAATCAAGACCTTCAATTTGTGAATATCCCTTGCATACAAGTCTGGCTTTATTTCTGATTACCTGCCCTTGTTCATTCATCTTATTCTTGAATATCCATTTTGTGCCAATGACATTTTTCCTAGTGGGTCTTGGAATTAATTCCCAGGTATTGTTCTTCTCAATTTGGTCCAGTTCCTCATTCATAGCATTTACCCAGTTTTTGTCTTTTCTGGCTTCTTCGAACTTCTTTGGCTCTATTTGAGATATCATGGCTAGGTATACTTCTTCTTTCTGTTCAGCTAGTTGTCTTCTAGTTTGGATTCCCACACTTTTGTCCCCAATGATTTGATCTTTTGGATGATTCTTTTGAGTGTGCCTTGAGGGACCTTTTGATATTAATTCAGTATCTTCTATTGTATTTCTCAGTTCATCATTATCTTGGTTCTCTTCTTCATGATCTTCTAGAGGATTTCTACATTTTTTACTTCTTGTTATGTTTGGTAGATCTTCATCAAATCTTACGTCAATGCTTTCCACAATTTTGTGTAGTGTTTTGTTGTAGCACCTGTAACCCTTAATCTTGGATGAATATCCTAAAAATATTCCTTCATCACCTCTTGCATCAAACTTTCGCAGGTTTTCATCAGTATTTTTTATGAAACACTTGCTTCCAAAGACTCTAAAGTGCTTGATTGATGCTGGTTTACCATGCCATAGTTCTTAAGGAATCTTGTCACAGTTTGGTCTTAAATGAGCTTTGTTAAGAATTTGAACAACTGTGTTTACTGCTTCTACCTAGAAGGTTTGGGGAATGTTAATTTCTTGCATCATTGCTTTTGAAATCTGTTGTACTGACCTGTTTTATCTCTCTGCCACTCCATTCTGTTGAGGTGTACTTGCAATCATAAACTAATGTTTTATTCCATGCTCATTGCATAGGTCTGAAAAATCATAGTCTGTGAATTCACCTCCTCTTTCTGATCTGATGCACTTTAGCTTGCACCATGTTTGATTTTCTACCAATGCCTTGAATATCTTGAATTTCTCAAGTGCTTCAGATTTATATTTGAGAAATGTTACCCACGTCATTCTGAAAAAATCATCTATTATCAGAATGAAATCAGATTCTCCACATGGTTCTTTAGTTCTTGAAGGTCCACATAGGTCCACGTGAACAAGCTGAAGGGGTCTACTTGTAGATATTTTCTCTTTGGTCTTGAAATATGTGCAGGTCTACTTGCCTAGTTGGCAGGATTTACATATGGTATTTGAAGGCCTCTTTATGACTGGCATATCTCTGACTGCATTCTTCTTGCTCAGACTTATGATGTGGTCAAATTTTAGGTGTCCCAATATTATATGCCATAACCATGATTCCTCTAGTTTGCTAAGTTGGCATGCTTCATTCTCTTCTTCCACTATGTAGACATTACTTTCTATTCAAATACCTTTGATCAAGGTCTTTCCTATGGTGCTTAATCTTACTTCACAGTCTTGTGCCCTAAAAAGAACTTCACAGCCTTTATCACACATTTGACTGACACTAAGCATATTTGCTTTCAGCCCATCCACAAATATTACATCTTGGGCCTTTCCTCTTCCATTATCTAGACTGACTGAGCCTTTTCCTTTTATTTTCCCTGCTTTATCATTGCCAAAAGTTACATTTCCAGATTTCTTTTCATCAAAGGTTATAAAATTGCTTCTATCTCCAGTCATATGCTTTGAGCATCCACTGTCCAAATACCATTGGCTTTTCTGATCTTGGGCTATTAGAGCCAGGTCACACTTATTCAACTTATTTTTCCACTGCAGGTAGCTATTTGTTTGGCACCTTTTCTGAGAAGATGGACCACATTCTTTGAGAGGACATTGGGAAGACATATGTTCGATTCTATGGCATACAAAAAATTTGATCATATTTTTAGCAGAATTATGAGTATGAGTGAACTCTCCATAACTCATAAATCTCCTTGAGGTTTTGAACATCAGTCTCTGTCCATATGTTCTACACTCCTTGGCTTTATGGCCGAATTCCTTACAGTAAAGACAATACCCATAAAAATAATTAGCGTACCTGATGAAGGGTTGTCTTCTCCATTTGTTTGCTTGAGGTAGTCTTTTCACATTTTACATCCCTATCTGGTTGGAATCGATTCGATTTTTATGAAATTATGTAGCAATATGTCCTAGTTTGTGGCGGGCATAACAAGTGACCATTTTCATAGGGGGGAAGAATATCCTTTGATAGCTTCCAAATTTTATATATTCAGGAGTATATGAGCCTCTTTCAGTTGATTGTTTATTTATTTCATTCTTTTTCATTTGAGGTTCCTTCATGTTCCTGTTTACTTCATTGTAGGCTTCTAATTCTGTGGGAACCTTCTAAGCTGCTTCATTATCCTTGACAACTTTTACAAAAATGATATTTCTGTTATCTGTTTCTTTGACTTTACTTGTTTCTCCTTCATAGCCTATCCTAGTTTTTATCAAAGGAGATCTTTGAGCATCTAGTATGTTATTCAACTTCTCAGAGCTTTCCATTTGAGAAGTGTTTATTGAAATTTCCTTTTGGTGTTTTCTAACTTCTTCCTCAAGCATACTACTTCTTCCAATTTCTCTTGCTTCTGAATTTTATCCTCAATTTTCTTAAGTAAAGTGTCTTTTACCTTCTTGGCTTCTTCATGCTCTACTTTCAACTGAATGAGGTCTTCTGAATTTTTTTCTTCTCTTACATATTTGAGGAGAATGTCTTTCTATTTTCTGCACTGTAGTTTAAGTCTATCTATTTCCTCTAGGGCACTTCTTAGCTCCCCCTCAAGATCAACTTCACCTTCTTCCTCATCTTCTAGAAGGAATCCTTCAAGCTCTTCTTTGGACATCAATACAAATTCATAGGTTCCTTCTTCATTTGAGGTTTCATCTGAGTTTTCAGATGCACAACTATCTTGCTGAGCATAAAATGATTTTCTCCTGTATCTTTTCCCTTTCTACCAGTTCTTTGATATGGTTTTCTCTGACTCTTGAGTCTGATTATTTTTCTTCTTATGAGGACACTTAGAAGCATAGTGTCCAACTCTTCCATAGTTAAAGCATTTAAATGGAATTTTACCTTTATACTTGCCTGAGCCTCTATCTAATCTTTTGATAAACTTGGCCTCTTCTTCATCAGAGCAGGAGCATGTATCTTCTTTTTCTTCTTTTTTCTTCTCTGTCTTAAAGTCTGACTCCCTCACATTTGACTTCCTCTGTGGTAGTCTCATCTCATAGGCTATTAAGTTTCCAAGTAATTGGTTCATGGTCAAAGTTTCCCAATCAGCTGTTTCTTCTATGGCAGAAACCTTGGGGTTAAAGTTGGATGGTAAAGATCTTAGAATATTTTAAACAATTACACATTATTTTATGGTTTCTCCTAGAGCTTCCAAGTTATTCAAAATTTCTGCAACCCTTAAAAATAAGCTGGCAATGTCTTCATCATCATTCATTTTTATATTTTCAAACTGAGCTCTATAGACTTGAAGTTTGGCTATCTTCACCTTTTTTTCTCCCTCATGGATGTTTTCTAGTGTATCCCATATTTCTTTGGCAGTCTTGTTGTGCATTAATTTGATAAATTATGCCTCACACAGTCCACTTAAGAGTGCATTCATGGCTTTTTCATTAGCTACAAAGTCTTGTTTGGCATATTTCTCTGAGTCACACTCCTTTGGAGCATATCCCAATTCCACAACAGCCCAAACTTCTATTCCTAGAGACATTATGTACGTCCTCATTCTTATTTTCCAGAAGGCATAATTTGTACCGGTGAACAAAGGGGCTTTATTTGTTGAGCATCCTTCTAGACTAGCCATCCTAGGGACCTAATATCTCCTTCTAGTTTTTAAAATGATACAGAAGGAACCTGCTCTAATACCAATTGTTGAACACTTAGTTAAACTGAGAGGGGGGGTGAATCAGTTTAACACATTCATGGATTTTTAGAACTTTCCTTTAAACTTATTTACACCTTCATTTCATGATCTACCTTTTACATAACGTAACAACAATCTTAATATGTGAGCAGCTAGTATTAAGCAGATTAGATAAAACATATCAACACATAAACATCATGCACATAGACAATAGATATAAGTGGATACCCATAAGGGAGAAAACCACATCTTATTATTGTTGTGATGCAAAGGCAAGCTCCTACTCCCTCTCACCACTGATTTTCTATAGGCTTCAACCTACAGGAGGCTCCTACCTCAATTTTTATAGCTACAACTTGCAAGGAAGCTCCAATTCCCATCTATTTTCTGCAGGCTGCAACCTACAGGAGGCTCCTACCTGAGCCAACTACAACTGAGATCTATCAAACTACAACTTTATATTGAAACACCAACTTCCTCACTCTTTCAAAAAAAACACTTGCTGATTTACCTGGATATTAGCTCTATTCTGTACCTTCTTCAGTGTTGTCCACCAGCCTTCATATCTGCCTCATATCATTTCTGAATTTTCATAGCTTCTCTATCTGCTCCTCATTCTTCTTACCCTCTCTCCTCATTTTTCATTCTTTAAAACTCTTTCTACATATCTATGTGATATCATTTATAGAGTTCACCTCATGAATGTTTGTATTCCAAAGGGAATTTGAAGAGAATATGTATGACTCTTTGCCTTCTACCTTCTCATTTCTTTGTCTAGCTCATTCAGAGGAATATAGCAATATGTACAAATTTTAGTTTTACAGTGGAGTTTTGTTTGCCAACAGAGACTTGCCTTTGCATCACATACAATATAAAATTAATTAAAACATTTACATTTTCATTTGTAACCGATATATTTCATTCAACCTTTTCAGTTCTTGGCTCACTAGATGTTTTTATTTTCTTCTGTTGTAGTGTAAAAATCCCACATTTTCATTCATGTGTATTTCAAATTTAGATTCTGAAAATCTGAATACCTTCACTGCACACCTCTTCAAATCTGCAATCTCTGTTCACTACAATTGTGTATCTGCTGCATATATAACTTCTTTACAAGGTTAGCGCCAAATAAGTCTCAAAGTCTCATGCATATAAAAATGCCTTTCAATTCATTTTTCCTAGGCTGGAAATTTGAATGTATGTGGAATACAACCCATCTGATGATCTTCGAATTAATATTTGAATAAAACATTTAACCCCAAATTAATGAACTTCAGCTCTCCCATTATGATTATCTATATGCATATATGTGACTTTGTACAAGACCCATTCTATTGGAATCAAATAACATTCGATTCGACATTTAATCCACCCAAGTCTTCGGTCTCACTTTTGTGTGAATTTCCATTCAACGTTTGAACTTTATTGATAAACTCATTATATGATGAACCACAACATATCAACCATCAAATATATGCCCACGACTTTATCACCTCAACATAAGATCCATCAAATGTAGGAAAATAGAATCTATTGTGCCTCTTTCTTACGTTGTTGCTATAGGATATTATTTCTTCTTTGATTTTGAAGAATTGTTGGAGAGATAGATTTTCCTTGAATTCTCTAGAATATGCTTTGTACTCTTCAAGATATAAACTGAGTGTCTCATGAGTCTCAGGTTCCATGTTTCTTCTTTATTCATGACTATACCATTCACCTTATTCAAAGAAAGTTGGCATAGTATATCTATGCGGAGATCTATGATTCTTCGGTTTTCTTTGTTGCTGATAGGAAGTGCTTGGACTTTCCTCATCCAATATTCTTCTTGGATCCTTCCTTTGCCTTTCCCTCTTCATTTTATTGACCTCCTTGGAGAGATCTTGAAGGATCTAAAGAGAAGAGTGGAAAAAATACAATCCTCCTTCATGATAGATCTCTTCTATATGCTTCTTCTTTTGATGCAAAAGATGAAGTGTCCACAAGCTTAGCCAAAGATCATGCTCTGATACCATTGTAATATTCCCAAAATGGAATAATGCATTGTTACAAAAACACAATATTTGTAACACATAAAATTTACACGTAAAAGAATGATCAACACATATATACACAGAATAAATGAGCCATTTTATTATGTGGAGATCATTTAGTTACAAAAATGTACCAAATATGAGGTACTCTAGCTAAAATGATGGCCTAGAATGACCCTGAAAGCATGGTTCAACAAGCACTGCGTAACTAGAGAGTTGCAGGAAGCAATAATGCACTGTCCCTTTCGCTGATGATGTACATATAGCTGTTGAAAAGGGCAATGCATATCTATGGAGCTCAGGAGCTCTGACGATGCCAATATTCTAGATCTGGGCTCTATGATGGCAACCCAAGATAACCTAGAAAAGAAATTCTAGATCTATGAGATTGGAAATTTAACCTCTTAGGGTTTGATCCCTGGTCTGTTGGGTTATGTAGATCTGAAGCTAGATCTGATGCAAATATGGCTACAATATGTTATACAACCAGATCTAAACTTGAATGGTTGATCCTTTCTTCAGATCTCCAAGCTAGAAGCTTTAGATTTTGTCTCTTCTTCCTCCTCAAAATGCAGCAACTAAATATGTAGTTGCTGAAGAAACTGTGCTATATAAGAGGGAGAGACTCAATTCCTGCTGAAATGTGCTGCAATAAGCTCCAGGTTGATGGAAACAATGATGGAAAGATAAGGGGATGATCCCTCATAGGATTCCTAGCTGAAATTCTAGAAACTTCCTTCCTCCTTTGGATCTACAATAATGGATTGTGCAATCCTTTATGGGACTGCTGCTGATGGGAGGTCAATAACTCTTGGCCTAATTCCAGATCTGAAATGAGGCTCTGGGAATGCTGATATTGAATTTCAAGGTGATATGAATAATCATTCACTGGTTCTCCGGCTGAAATACTGAAGACAACCTTCTCCTCCCAAACTGATCTTCATAAATTGCATAATTCCTTAAGGTATGTGTTCTGTAGAGTGTGGAAATAGTGTGGCAGCAATGCCTGATGATGAATCTAAGTTTAGAATAACCTTCCCAGAGTAGGCACATAAGTCCCTCATGGCTAAGATTGGGATTCCCACTGGGGAACACCCTGTGCTAAATAACACTACAGACTTAGATAAAAAACATAAGAGTGCATGGAATGTCAAAAGACAACTCTAGATATAAACATATTATCAAATCATAAACTGAATCCAACCTCCAATGTTTCCTTCATCTTCTTTATATACAAAGTGATCCTTCCCAATCCCCAGACCACCTCTAAACTACGATTTTCATGTAGACATAATCCTCCATTGTTGACTGCGTTGTCTCTCCAAGTCCTCCATCATTTCTACATGCAATGTGCACCCTCTCCATCATGTGTTCTGTTAGCCACCTATAAATTTTTTTCAAGAAAACAGGTCGCTAAATATGTTCTGAGTCTTCAAGAGAAAATTTTCCCTTGAAAATATTTCATCCTTGAAGCCTCCATGTGTCTTTTTTTCTTGAAGCAATCTTCACTGTTGTTTCCATTTAAAAGCCTCACTGTTTGTGAAAGAAGTTGCTGTCAAAAGGCCTCCATTTTCCCTATTTCATCTCCTCCAAATCCCCATTTTCACCACTTTTCCCCCTTTCAAAATTCCTCAAAAATCCCTCGCTAGCTCTCTCAATCATCAAAATTCTCTTTTAAAACCTAATAGATCCCTTTATTTGGTTCAAAAATTCCCTTTTCTGCCTACCAGAACCCCTTTCTTGTCCTTAAAAATACTGATTTTGGCCTAAAAAACTCATTTTTACATTTAGGACTTAAGCCCCTTTCAGCTTAGCCCTTAGCCCCTTTCTCCGCATATAACCTAGCTCCAGAACCAGGCACTAATTGCAATCGAAGCCTTCGTTTAATGCCTCTTCCTTTGTTTTCCAAAAATCTTCCAATGCGATGAGTTTGCTCCGCTCGACCGCAGATGCAATCTCCTCCATCGATCTTTACAGATCAAATGGCCTGTGCTAAATTCACAGTGCGCCCATCACCTCCCTCCTTTACCCCTCCGATTGACTATGTACTTTTGATCTCCCATCTAATCTGACGGCCCTCACATAATCGCATCATCGCAAAGCCTAATCTCTTGCCTTTGACCTTTGCCGATTTGCGATCCCCGATTAGATCCTAATCATTCACCCATTCAGATCTGACGGTCAATATCATTTCCACATCCATATAAAAGTCCATTTCCCTTTGTAACACTGGCGCTCCCACTTTTGATTGTAGCCGTCCATTGTAAAGATCCGATAACTCTCCTTCTTCCCGCTCATTCGCTTACCCCTTTTCCCTCCACTTCCCTTTTTAAATCTCCACCGTCTGATCCACAGATCCAACAGTTAGCATTTAAACCGCCATTGACCCTTCCCTCACTTCTGCCTCTTGCACATTTCCCCATCGCGTTGTCACCTCCACCATCAGATCTCCCTGCTCGTAATCCAACGGTCGAGAAACATATCGCGTTATTTTAGTGTCCGGGCTTTAACATTTTGAAATCGTGTGATATGGGCAGTTTTGTTTTTCCACATGGTGCATGATGAGTGGAATCGCATAAATTTTCTAAAATTAGCTTACCACCCTGTTTTTCCGCCTTACAACCTTTTCACCTCCACATCGAGCTTTCATGTTTAATCCTAGCCATTGATTGTTTTGATCGAACGACCTATATCGCATCGTGTTTTTATTCATCTGCCATTCAAATGAATTCTTCATGAGATTTCCACCATTGATCTCTTTTATGATCGAACGACCCACATTCAATCCTCCCGTGCTCCCGGTCCCACCACCAAAGCACCTCTGTTCCTCTCTTTTTCCCCTTTTCCCTTTGTATTTTCCCAGGCATAAATTTTTGCATTTTAACACTGAAGTCATTTCTCCGCCTAACCTTCCAAAGGAATTCATCAGTGAATCTTCACTGTAGATCATTTTTTATTAATTTAATCCAACGTTGTAAAACCCGCCTCGCACCAAAAATCCATCAGATCATTTTTTCACCATTCCACATGGTTTTCACTTGTTTTTTCACCTACATCCAACATTTTCCTCGCCTGTGCCACCATCTCCATGAGCCTTCGCAACAAGCCTCACCCACTCCCATAGGTTTTTTCATAATGCGTTTGTTGTCTTTTTGCAGGTATCAGTGGCGTGAATTCACTCTACCTCACAGTCACTGACAGAGTTTTTCAGAGCACAGAATATCAGTCCTAGAGCCAAAGTAGTGTGGAAAAGGCCTGCGAAGGTTTTTAAAGCAAGTTTTATAAAAAATCAGTGTCACAAACCCTGATTAAAAACCTCCAGTGCCATTAAAACTTGTACATTCACAGGAACAGTCAACAGAAAGGGCAAGGTGTATCAGCAGAGAGAATTAAAAGGAGTAAAGCCTATTATTGAAGATTTAGTGCCTGTAATCATATTTTTAAAGGGCGAAGACACAGATGAAGACCATAAAGATGATTAAAAGGCCTGATAAGGCCTAAAGCACGTGAAGCAAGCCATATCTTGGTTTTAATATCAGCAGAACACTTTTTCTCCAGAAGGACTATCTATCTGATTTCCTCCATCTTCCATCAAACCCCAGAAAATTTATTACACTGACATAAGCTTCTAATGTTTTCAGGACAGCAGTTATGGAAGTATGGAAGACCTGAAAGACTTTCAGTCACCTTAATTATATCAGAAGACAGAATAGATTACCTGCAGTCAGAAAAGTACTTCAAAGAACATACCTGAGGTTACTGCCAAACTGACAGAGACTTCTGAATCAGCCTAAAGGGTACCAAAATGTCAATATAGAGTCTTTAAGTAGAATGGGCATTTGAATACTTCCTCCACTCTGTCTTAATGAATCAATTAAGTTTACAACTACTACTCCTCCTCTCCATTCACCTATAAGTATTCATCGAAAAATCATTGTAAAGGTTGTTGGTTGTAGGGATTCATTAGTTGTTAGAACTGTTATTGAGGGGAAGTAGTTGAATAGTTTGTAATATAGTGGGCTGGGAAGAGAAGTTCGATTGTAAAAGGCCATTGAGCTCAAATTATGTGATTGGTTTTTCACGTCAATTGAAGAAGCAGATTTCACAGGATCCTGGTCTATACTACTGGTGATGTTTTCCTTATTGCAATTGTCTCATTTCATGTTTTATCATACTATCCATTATTCTTAGATAAATAAAAAAAAGCATAGATTAGGACATACTGCTGGAAGTACCCTAAGTCTCACTGTAATCTTTCTCTATATGCTTTCTACTAGTTGTGTATCTAAGAGCAAGGTCATCATAATTTAACCAGTATAGAAGTTGGCTGGTCCATGCTTACTGATGTATGAATTTGGAGTTTGTTTCCTTAGATGTTTTTGTTTGGTTTCAGCTGAAAGAATTGGGAAATTGGGGGATTTAAAGTTAGCCCTGTCTCACTAGGTTCCTTTTCCAATAATTTTCGTTTCTAAGATCCCTTTGAGTTAGTGTCAAAATCATTGAAGGTTAAAATTCTTTCTCTGATCTTAGGCCTTACTCTATGTTAAATCTTAAATGTTTTCTACCATTCTAAAAGTGGTTATGAGGACTGCTAGATTGTTTTTCCTTTAGAGTATGCTGAAAGTAGATCTGGATTTAAATGACATCTGATCTGATCTTAAGCTACCCTTTGTGTATTTTATGAGAGTTTCCTTTGAAGTATGTCAAAAGCAGGCCTGTATTTAGATGGCATCTGACCTGATCTTAGGCTGCACTTTGGTTTCTTTCTTTCACCCATTCTTAATGTTCCATTCCACCATCTATCTAAAAAGATCCTTTAGTATAGATGACTTTCCCTATGGAAACCCTTGGATAGTTGTTATGCAAGTAATTCCCTTTCATGACTCCATAGCCCAATGGATTAACCTTTCTCTTTACCCATCTTCCCATGCTGAAACATCCTTCTATTCAGTTCCTTCCTTACTTCCTTAACCTTCTCAATTAATGATCTCCAACCAAACAAACAAATCAAAAACCCTTGTGCTTCATAACTAGCCTAATACCTCAAATTGAGCCTTAAAGATATATCATTCTTTACATCTATAGAGAGATCCCTCTTTGGATCCAGGAGGGCTAGATCCTAGGATCCCAAAGTGGTTTGATGTTGTCTTGTCTTTTGGTCTTGCCAATCTAGCCAAAACATAGGAACCACAACATAATGGTGACTCTGCTAGGGAATTCTGAGTGAAATTCATTTTAGACACCCTTAAGACATCAGAAGACCCAAATTCTCTGGTTAGATTAGTATTTCATTGCTGATGGTGGACAGTAGCCTGCTTCAAAAATTCAAATTCATCAACCTGGTGACTCCACACTCTATAACTCTCAAAAGACCAAATGACTCCACTGGTAGAAGACTCTGAACTGTTTGAGAAGATACAGTGACCTCAGTTTATAAACATGCATCCAAGTATGGACAGAGAAGCAAAGATAAATTCTATGTCGGATAGATTCACAAGAGTGGTAAACATGTTTGGTGAAATAATGGTGAAAGTATATGAGGCTAATATGAATTCAAATGTTGATTATCTAGAGTAGCCCATGCTTCTTCCAGAACAAGAGCAAGCTCAACCTATACAAGACCTAGATAATGAGCAAGACATGTATGATGCTCAAGAATCTATAGAAGATGAAGAGGAAGGTGATCAAGAACTGTCTGATTGCCTACCTATATCTTGTACTATGATGATAAGAGAATATCATGACCTAATGGAAAAATATAATAGGGACTGCTGCTTTGAGGAAACAAGTAACCACTTAGGAGATGAAAAATCTGATGAGGAAGGGGAACCAGCACAGATAGGAACTCCCCCCCTATATTATAACTCATCTCAAATTTCACAAGAAGAGAGGCATCCTGATCATATAGAAGAAACTACTCATGAGCCTCGTATTTTGATTGAATATCACCATGATCATGAGGATTGGTTTGAAGCTGAAAGAGATCAGGAAACACCATAAAATTCTCAAAGTTTCCCTGCAAGCACAAGTGAAGATATCCTAGAAGAGGCTCAAGATAACTTCTTGGTTGTCGAAATAGTGATTATATGAGAGGTCGTGAGTTCGACCTGCGGCACGAGAAGAAGAACCAGAAGGAGGCGCCTCAGAGGACAGGAACCATGGGATTGGATACCCGAACAGGAGACGGGACAGCAGCAGACGTACAGCGGGTGCATGGGAGCCCGAGGATGCGAGAAAGAGCAGTAACAATTAACACGGATAAGGAAAAGATGCAGCCCGAAGAAAGTTTCGATGATGAATGGTACGACGTGATGCAGCAGATGTTTCAGGATCAGACGGCACCCACCCCTCCAGGCAGCCCTACGTCCCACCTTCTGCATGGCCAGGATCCCGACCTTCCCCTGGTACTTTATCAACCTTTAAGAAATATTTTTTTTCAGTTACAAGCTTTAAGTCAGTTATCTAGAAGTTCAGCGGCGCCGGTAACGCCCAGTAGCAGCAGCGTTACGAGTAGAAATTTTTTCCCTAGCGGGACCGTTACGCAACCAGGACCTGGAGGTTTTATCTTGGTTAATTCACCGCCGGTATACATGGCTGGATCTTTCACTCGGTACCCAGAGTTCTCTGGCCGGGGAAACGACGATGTAGAACAACACTGGTATTTGTGCAAAGCCATCTGGAGGGCTCGACAGACACCGGATGCAGGGAAGTTGATAGAGTTTCAAACCACGCTCAGAGAGAGAGCTCTGCGGTGGTTCATCAAGTGGTCTGAAGCGCACCCTAATCCTGTAATTGCGGACGTAAAGCGGGATTTTGTCCGCGAATTCAAGCTCCCCTAGACGGATCAGCAGGGTCTGTCCGAGCTATGGGAAATTAAGCAGAAGGAAGGCGAGACCGCATGGGAGTTGATGCGGCGATTCAAGGACGCGATCGGGAAACTGAGCTACCCGATCGATCCAAACCACCAGAGGGACTGGTTCATCAAGGCCCTACTTCCCTTGACGCGAACCCCTCTCACTCAGCAGAAGATTGATAATCTGCAGGATGCTCTCGAGCAGGCCATGAAGATTGAAGCCATGGCGGGATACCCCCAGGAATACAGGGGGGGGCTGGCTCCGCAAGACCCTTCGCTGATAGGGTTGCAACATCAGATCGCTAGTTTAACTGAAAAGCTCAAAGAAATTCAGCCAACAAGACCAGCGCGACCGAATGTTTGGTGTACTCATTGCCTGGTCGAGGGGCACGTCGCAACCGAATGTCCTCGGTTGCGCGGCGCGGGAGTTGGACCCTCAGTTGCGGCTATCCAGGGGGGCCACCACCAGGGGGCGGCACGGCAATGAATCCGCAGGGGGTATACCAGACGCAACAGGCCTTTGCGGGGTTTTCACCGCAACCGGGGTCCTCCAACCCAGAGTACTGTGAAATCTGCCGAACGATCGGACATCCTCCTCGGATGTGCCCGATATTACAAAAGTACTCCACGGTGCCGAATAATGTATATTGCGAATTTTGTGTGTCCACGACGCACAACACAGAGCAGTGCAGGGCGTTAGACGCACTTGCGGATCGACTGGATCGACCCTCGTACCGGGTCAACGAGGCCGCAAGGGGCAGAGGTGGCGGCATGCGGGGAGGCCGAGCAGGAGGACGCGGGCCGGTAAAATGCTACAACTGTGACCAGGAGGGTCATGTGGCTCGAGAATGTCCTCTTCCGCGACGACCCGGGTGCTCCCAGTGCCGGGTCAACGCCCACGCCACTGAAGACTGCCCAGAACTCATCAAAAAATGGGAAGAGCGGGCGCGGCAGAGGGGCACGAATCTGAGAGGCTCAGAACCGCGAGGGGTCGCAACCCCTGACATGCAGAATGTTGCGATAATAACGCGAGGCGGAAAGAAGACTGGTGAGGATGCCCACGAGAAGGAGCCAGTACGAGTGGTGAGGCCGGCATCCCCGAAGAAGTTGATTCGGCCCGAGGTGCAGAAGAAGTACTTTCAGGAGGCGGTTGAGGCATTCGCCCAGCTGCGAAAGGAAGGAGGGCTGGAGGAGCCTCAGCGGTCGAAAACCGGGGATCAGAACGCCGCAGATGCTGTAGTTGCGGACTGGCTCCGGCTGTTTCTCAAGATTGTTGATGACACCGTGCTGCGGCAGCAGCTCAGACATGTATTGGACGGAGCGCTGCAGGACCGGGCAGAACCCAGAAACTTGGTGGACACTACGCCTCAATACGTACAGCGTGTCAAGCGAAACAAGCAGCGAACGGGCAAAGAATTTCGACTTAACACACAGATCGCAGGATTCCAAATCAGCGATACAATGTTGGACCTGGGGTCCGACGTCAACATATTGCCGCGGAAGACATGGGAGGCTCTGGGAAAGCCCCGGCTCGCCTATTCCCCGATCCAACTCAGAATGGCGAACCAGTACTGTATTTTGCCAATCGGCCGACTCGAGGGTGTCGAGGTTGATGTTGTGGGGGTAAAGGCCTATGCCGACTTCGAAGTTATTGATATCATGGGCGATAAGGACCCCTATCCTGCTTTACTTGGCATTGATTGGGCTTTTGAGAATTATGCGATCATCGATCTCAAGAAGGAGCTGATGATTTTCGAGGATGGGGAGGTACGGGTGACTTAGCCTCTCGACCCGTATCAGGGACCGCAATACACAGAACCGGTGGATAGTCGGGAGGACGCTCAGATGATGGACCACCTCTATCAGATGACCGCCGGCAGGCGGGAAGATTATATCAACCCGACCGCAACAGGATCTATCAGTTGGCGGAGTGTGCAGAGCTCGGAACTCGGATCCGAGCTTGCGTGGGAAGATTGGCAGCAAGGGGGATACAAGACCACCACGCGGCGATGTGCCGCCATCGCGCAGGTCCGGTGGGTGGGGACCGAGATCCGCGGGTACCCCACTTTGTCAAACATGCAAGCAGTGAATACTTTTATCCTCAAGGTGGAGGACCGGGTCCCAGAAGAATGCCGGATACCCCTGATGAATGTGGCTCTGAGGTCAACGTCAGGACGATGGTGGAACAATCACCGCAACACTCTGTTGCGATGGGAGCTGGTGGCGGATGCCTTGCGGGCACGCTTCAAAGAGGATGAAGGGCCCTGTATTACACTTAAGCACCATGGCGACTCAGACCCACGACAGCACTTGCGGGCGTGCGAGGAACAATGGCGCAACGCCAGGTACCCTGAGGAGTTATGGGTCCACAGATTTATACACTCCCTGGGTACAATCCCCCAGGCCTGGTACCTAGCAGAAGAGCGGAGACGGGGAACCCGATCTTGGCAAGCAGTTGCGGAGAAGTTCGTCCGGAGTTTCTCATTCGAAGGGGAGACGGCGCAGGAATATCAGGCCCTACAAGCCGTTAAGGAGGTTCTGTTTTTCCGCCAGCCCGAGCCCAATAAGGGACCGGTGGCGTCACGCTCAGGGGTGAAAAGCGAGTTGGTTTGCCAACGGGTTGACGGCGAACCAGGGGACGACAGTTTGGAGGACCTGAGGCATCTCCATTTTGATGAAAAGGAGGGCGAGCGGAGTGTCCGCGACGAGCCAACGACAGAAGGAGTCCATTTGCAGCCCCTAAAGACAAAGAAGCCGAACATAGGAACGGAGGAGAAACCGAAACTGGCAACAGTGGGAGATTACTGGGACGCGGAGATGACCAGGGAAATTTTCAGCCTCCTTCGGGAGTATGAAGACCTAGTCCCATCCTCAGTTGCGGACCTGAAGGGGATCAAAGGGGATTTGGGTGAGATGCGCATCACACTAAAACCAGGAGCCAGGCCGGTCAAGCACCGACCCTACCGGTTAAATCCACGCATCAAAGAGAAGGTAAAGATGGAGATCGACAAAATGCTGGCTGCAGGTCTCATTTTTCCTGGAGAAGAAGCTGAGTGGGTAAGTCCCATTGTCATCCAGAACAAGAAGGATAAAACGGAAATTCGGGTCTGCGTAGATTACCGGAGTTTGAATAATGCTTGTATTCATGATCCGTTTCCCACCCCCTTCAGCGACGAAGTACTAGATCATGTCGCGGGAAACGAAGCTTACTCCTTCACGGATGGGTTTTCGGGCTACCATCAGGTGCGCATCGCTGAAGAGGACAAGGCAAAGACAACATTCACAACCGAGTGGGGATCATTCGCATACCATGTCATGCCGTTTGGACTAAAGAACGCACCAGCTGTGTTTTCCCGGATTGTTATTGCTGCTTTCCAGGAGTATATTCACAAATTCCTGGAAGTCTATATGGATGATTGGACCGTTTACAGCTTGCTGAAGAAACACACCTCCCTGTTGCGTGTTATGTTCGATCGGTGTCGCCAGCTGCAGATTTCCTTGAATTTGAAGAAATGTATTTTTGCAGTACCATTCGGCACGCTCTTGGGTCACGTGGTGTGTAAAGAAGGGGTCTGTGTCGATCCCGCCAAGGTCGCAGTTATTGTCCACATGGAGGCCCCCGAGAACGTGAAGCAGTTGTGGGCATTACTCGGGCACACTGGATACTACAGGCGTTTTATCCGCAACTACGCCAAAATCACTGCCCCTCTGGAGAAACTGTTGCGGAAGTCAGAATCTTTTGAATGGACAACAGAGTGCAGGAAGGCACTGGACACATTGAAAGAGAAATTGGCGACGGCACCCATTCTCGTTCATCCAAACTGGGATAAGCAGTTCCATGTGCACATTGATGCGTCCGGGATTGCACTTGGCGCCGTATTAGCGCAACCCGGGGAAACCACAGTTGACCACCCGGTATACTTCGCCAGTCGACGCCTATCTAATGCGGAGAAGAATTATACCACGACCGAGCGGGAGGCGCTGGCAATGGTGTACTCTCTCCAGAAGTTCCGTCACTACCTCCTGGGCGGGAAGTTTACATTTTTTACGGACCATTCGGCCTTAAAATATTTGGTCAATAAACCTGTGTTGGAGGGAAGGATTTGCCGGTGGCTTCTCCTTTTTCAAGAGTTTACGTTCGATGTAATTGTCAAACCGGGCCGGCTAAATGTCGGGCCTGATCATTTATCCAGACTAGAGTCGGGGGAAAACGATGGTCCGTTGGATGATCAGCTTCCGGATGCTGATCTGTTTCGTGTTGAAGCGATTCCAGACTACCTGGCTGACATTGCCACATATCTGACCACAGGACAGTGCCCCGAGGATTACACGCCGCTTCAGAAACGCCACTGGGTTGTCCGGGCGGCCGATTATCAATTGATCGCAGGGCAGCTGTACAAGCTGGGCCTGGATGAGGTGTTGCGCAGGTGTGTTCTTGACCATGAACGGGAAGCTGTGATGTGGGAATGTCACAGCGGAGTTGCGGGAGGACACGTGGGGGCTAAACCCACCGCAAGGAAGGTACTTCAAGCTGGTCTATGGTGGCCGACGGTGCATGCATATTGTAAGGCCTACGTGAAACGTTGCGATATTTGTCAGAGGACGGGACGGCCTTCGCACAGAGATGAGCTTCCGCTACACCCCGTGCATGTGTTGCGGCCATTTGAGAAGTGGGCTGTCGACTTTGTAGGGCCCATTGCACCAGTTGCTCGCCATTCGAAAGCTCGGTACATCATTACGGCGACTGATTATCTCACGCGATGGGCGGAAGCAGCAGCGGTACGCGACTGCTCCGCTGAGACCGCTGCTCGGTTCATCTTTGAAAACATCATCAGCCGCTTTGGCTGCCCACGTAGCCTGACCAGTGATCAAGGCACACACTTCATTAATGCCACGGTCAAATCGCTCCTGGAGACATTTATGATACAGCATCATAAGAGCAGTCCATACCACCCGCAGGCTAATGGCACGGTGGAAGCCTTCAACAAGATTCTGGAGAAGGGTTTGACGAAAATCTGCAACACTCGGCGGGATGATTGGGATGAGCGGATACCAGCGACATTATGGGCTTACCGGACCACGGTAAAACGTTTGACAAACCAGACGCCATTCCAGCTGGTGTACGGCCGGGAAGCTTTGATTCCCGCCGAGTTCACCGTCCCCAGCCTTTTGATCGCAACGTCCCTTCACTTCTCAGAGGATGCGTCACTGCAGGAACGACTCCACGAGCTACAGGAGCTGGACGAAGCTCGGTTTCTTGCGGAATTCCATCAGAAGGTTCAGAAGGCCAGACAGAAAGCATGGCATGACCGCCACATCAAGACTAAAACTTTCCAAGTTGGCGGCAAGGTTCTTTTGTACGACAGCCGGTTCCAGAAGTTTCCAGGCAAGCTCCAGACGCATTGGCTGGGACCGTACTTTGTTATCGAGATCCGCGACTCAGGAGCCGTTCGATTGGCACAATTGGACGGTTCAGTTCTTCCCGGATGGGTGAATGGCGCACGCCTGAAGCCCTACCAGGAGTAGGTACCTTCTCTCTTTCCATCAATAACTCTCGCAACCGAGAGCACCCGTAGCGTAGCGTAGTTGAATAACTCTCCCGCAACCGGGATGAGCATAGTTAGTCATTTCCATTTCTTTACAGTCAGTCAAATAAACCGTCAGTTGCGGCATCCATACCGCAACATACCATGGTCGGAGCGGGCCAGTCTAGCGTGTCGCAACGCCAGTCCAGCGTGGCGGCGCGCCATCCCAATAGGACGCCGCTCCCAGTCCAGCGTGTCCTGCACGAAGGATCTGTTCTCGTGCCAGCGTCAGTCCAGGTCATAACCGTCAGTCCTTTTGTCAGTCCGTAGGATAGCTCAGATTTTGGTCATAAATTCCCTTAATGGACAGCAATCATACCGTAATCATTCCCCATCAGCCGCAGTTCTCTCCGCCGTCGGGTACGCCCATCTTCCAAAGCCGCCGTCAGCAACTGTCAGATTACACACAGGCCCGCGATTGATCACACGATTATCGCAGGCAAGCATGATAGCAAAAATTCAATGCCGTTATGGAGTCTCATCAACCCCGCGCGGGCCAGCGGATGGCCCAATTTTGCATGAAGGCTATCGGCGCCGGGATGACGGACCAATTCAGTTTGGAAACTTCAGCGACTCCCGAGCACTTGCAGCCTCCGAGCACTCAGAACTTAGCAGGGAACTCCAGACGAATCCTCCAGGTCTATCAGCGACGCGCAAAGATGCCGAGAGCTGTTCTCTCCGTCCCGGAACCGGTGCTGGATCACAGAATTCACCGGCTCGAATCATCACTGGTCGGCAAGTACGACAATGCGCCCTGCATGGACGCTAACTTGTCCGACCCGGCTGAGTTTCCCCATCTGCATTGGCAGACGTTCATGGAACACCGCTATACACCCGGGAGCAGCTCTAACAGTCGGATGAAGGACGAATTCCGGGGTCTTCAGCAGTCGACGTTGATGAATTTACGCAGTCTCCCTGTCTTCGGCACTACTGGTCCAGTTCTGCAATGCACCCGGTTTCTCCTCAGTCGGGTGCAGAACGGGTCTCTATGGTTGAACGAGGAGATTCCAATCCATGCACCAGATATTAGTCGACTTACGGGGCTGTGTCAATTTGGGGCAGATGTTTCCTCTGCAGGGCAGACGGCCTCCAAGCGCGCCCGGAAATCAGCCGAGGCGGACCTATACACCAAGTATGGTACTCGCCGAGGTGGCAAGGGTGCCAAGATCGACTTGATCAATGTATCTGAAATCCGGTTTGCTTGCTATCTGATAGCGAGCAAGACCATGCGCCATTACACCAAGGGCGAGTGCACATTGGACACCATTTCTATTGCGGAGCACTGCGTCAAGGGGGCCCGATTGAATTGGAGCGCGTTCGTGCTGAAGGAACTCTTCGCGGCCTACGAAGACAATTACAGACGGACCACCAGTTTTATCTACGGCTACTTGCTCCTAGCCTTCGCCATGTGGAAATGGCATGTTCCTCCGATACGGACACCAGCGGAACTCAACGGGGGCCAACCGTTCGCGATGCGATACTCCCCCTGGCAGGTGTCCACGGCCCCCAGCAGCAAGCAGGTGAACGCGGAGGCGTTCCGCGAATGGTACGGGATGATGGTCGCTGTGGTGGCCTCTACGCAGCGGGTACCCCGGAACCTGCTGGATGAATACAGCGAACAAGTGTGGTTTGGCGTCAGCCATAATCACACTTTCATCCGGCCGGCTTGTGTCCCGCACCACACCTTTCACATGGCGCCCGTGCGGTTTCAGCTGACCGACAGTATCTTCCACAGAGAGGTTCTATCGTGGCCAGGGGTCGTTCGGCACGTTCAGGATGGAGTCATCCGATATAACTTTGATGGGATGCGGGCTGCCCAGCAGCCTGCCGCGACCAGTGCCGGCGGATCTTTCACAGTCGCGGTAGCGATAACCACAGAGGCGGCAGGGAGCCCAGCGACCCTGCCCGAAGCACTGGTCCCCATTGTGGAGCATATGAATGACCAAGTCCGACGACTCAATGTGGCCACCCAGGTTGTTTCTAGTAGCGCCCCTATATTTCCTTCGTTTAATGAATTTCTTCTTAACCGGTCACTTGGTCTCTCCAACACTACTTCCCTCACTTCCCCAATTCCCACTTCCCGGTTCACTTCTGCCACCCCCATCATCACGACAATGGGTGAACCGGGGCCCGAACCCGATTCCTCTGGGCCACCCCCTCCCAAGCGGGCCCGTATTGCAGATCCCGTGGTGGACCTTACGGAGGATGATCCGCCAGTCACGCCACCCACCGCTACCTTGATCCCGGAGGAACTGCTGATTGACCCAGCGGATTTCCTCAACCTTCGTTTCCCTCCCTCCTCGGTCACTCCATCCACCGCCCCCTCCACCAGCAGACCACACGCCACTTCCTCCAATCCGTCCACTTCCTCAGCCACTGTGTCCGATTCCTTGATCTGGGACCTCTTCGGCGGTGACCACGGGGCGGAGGTCACCTCCAGTACTGCCGCGGTGGTACCTTCTGTTGACCCCGTGGCCACGTCCCAGGAGCCCATTGCTACTACATTTGTTCAGCCAGACAGAGTTGGGGTTGATTCCATCAGCCCTTCCACAGCGCCAACCACACAGCAGGACCAGCCAGAGCCTGATATGGCCACTTCGGTACAACAACAGACGCCGGTCCTCCTTCCAGAGACTGCAGGCCGAGCAGCGGCCGAAGGACCGTTGTTACAGGAACCAACGCCTCAGCAGGATGCCCCGCGCACAACGACTGCAGCACAACTGAGTCCAGCCCAGTTATTTCTGCTCATTCAGCGGGCGGCCGGCCAGGCCGAACAGATTCATGCAGAACTACAGCGGCGATGCACTGAGCAGGGGAACCAAATCACGGCGCTTACTGAACAGCGCAATCAGCTAGTGCAGGAGAATACCTACCTCCAGGAACAGGCCGACATTGTTAATCAGGCGCTTTCCAGCGTATGGCCGGAGGCACGGGCTCACCATGCTCCACTCCCTGCTCGCATCGAACAAGACAGCATAGCCTTACAGGCTCGCCAGCTCGGGGATATCTTCACCACCATTTGCAGAGAGAACCAGGAACTACAAGCGGCGTTGGCCGCACGGCCTACCCTACCAGATCCACCCGTTGATTATTCGGGACCGGTCACTGCCAAACAGGCACAGGCAGTCGATCTACAAGAGACTCTCCATTCCACGACAGCAGCGGCTTCGGCCCTTCTACGAAGCTTGCAGGAGTGCTCCCTCACACTGACAGTCAAAACGCAGCCCATTGCTGCTCAACTGCAACAACTCGCCACCCAAATTCGGGCGACCACGGACCAGGCCAGATTGGACCAGCTCTACGCTCAGACGGACGAGTTGGAACTTCAAATGCAGACGACAGAGGCCGCATCAGCCGCAACTAAGCACATCATCCGGGAGATGTGGCCGCCCCTTCGCAGCCATGCCGAGGCAATGCATCAGCTGGACGCCACTGCCGAGTCCCAACTCACCACACTGTTCGGGGATGCACCGACGCCCATTGACGAAGCTACAGCCAACCGCATTGTTCAAGATGCCGACCTGCTTATGCAGGAATGGCAGCAAGCAGTAGTAACTTTCACGGAGCTTCGAGATGCAGCACTCCGCCGGGTCCCGGAGTTGGGGCCCTTGTTTGAATCAGCAGGTGGCGGAGTACAACAGGAAAGGGCAGCAGAAGAAAGAGCAGCAGAGCAGGGCACAGAGGCCGGCGAAGGTATGGAGGTAGAGACTGTCATTTGCGATTGACTCGTGGACGAGTCAAAGGATTGTGGTCGGGGCCTGTTGGGGCCCTTGTTTTTGTTTAAGTTTTGAATTTTGAACTTGGACTCTTTTTGAGTTGCGGAGGGAATACACACAGCTAACGCGACCGCACCGCGCGACCAAGAGTTGCGGAGCTAACAAGGCGATGCGGAAGCACTTGATAACTGGAGGTAGAACAGCGATAAGTACAGATGAAAGAGATACAACAGAGAACAGGAAGTAGAACATGCAGATATCAGAAGAGAAGTCGGGAAAAGCCAGAGCAAAGACGCAGAGAAGCCGCCAGTCGCGGCGAGCGGGTGAATAAAAGGCAATCACCCGGCGGCAGAAGAGGATGGTTGGTTGATTGGTTGATCGGTTGCTGTTGCGGGATGATTGAATGCGGAAGCAGCCGCGGAGAAATCAGACTTGTTCTCGCAATTGGTTTCTACTCTCTATGTTTTGTATTCTCTGTTCTTAGATCCATCTGTATCTGATATATGGGTTATCAGAGAAGGAAGCTGTGTAATCTTGTATTTGGCCGAAGACTAATGAAAAGAAGGATTGTTGTCTTTATGTTTAGGTGTTATGATGTGTTTACCATGCTTTAAAATTTTTAAGTTGCGACTGTCAATATATTTGATTGGTGATCTCGCATGAATATTCTGGTATATGTAACGGATTCTCTTTCTTTCTATGGTTGCGGGTTTATTCCTCGTCTGTGATTTCTTCCCCTTTCCCATGTGGTCGCGGCACGCCTCGGGTGAGACGCTCTGTTCTTCCCGAACAGGGTGAAAATGCCGGCGTGTTACTAGACTACACCGGACCCTTGTTGGCCACAACCCTGTGAACCTGGGTCTTGCCCGCGAGACCTTATTTTTCGCCAACAATAACATGTTGCAGGCAACAAGAAATATTTTAAAAGCTGCTATTAAAAAACAAAGAGAATGGGAGTGGCCCTGCCTATCTAGCATGCTAAAAGAATTGAGCAGAAAATACCAGTCATGAGATCATCTGATTGACTGGATGCATTGGAAAAGAGTGTTTGTCATCTAGACATGTAAATATTTGAAGTTAGAGTAGGGTAGGTAGGAAATTTCAATAAATCTCAGCCTGTGAGTGTGTAGTTAGTTGTTTTTAATTTCTGCAAAGTTTCAGTTCATGTGCAGCTTGTCTTTATGCCATGGACCCACAACAGACCAGACAGTCTAATCCTAGTTTGGATGTGTTTCAATTTATGTTTTATAGTGTAGAGAAAGAAATCTGCTAGACAGTTTAATCCTAGAAGATATTAGTTTAGGTAGAGAAGCTATGAGGCCAACTGTCTAATCCGGTCTCATGGAGAAATAAGGGTAGCAGTAGATAGGTTTTTTTTCCTATTTGTAAAAAAATGATATTGTAAAAGGTTTGAAAGTCTGAATGCCCTTGAAAAAACAATGTTAGGACAATAGGATGGGTAGGTAGTTGTTTGGGAAAAAGTTTTCTGCTGATTTAATATCCACCATATTTGTGACAACTGATCCAAGAGAAGAAAAGATGGTTAAGCACCAGGCATTTGGCCTACTTCCAAAGATTAATTTTGGAGATTCTTGACAGCTTCAAGAAGATGCCATCCCCATGTAGAGCCACTGTTAGCCACCTATAAATTTTTGTCAAGAAAACAGGTGGCTAAATATGTTCTGAGTCTTCAAGAGAAACATTTCCCTTGAAAATATTTCATCTTTGAAGTCTCCATGTGTCTTCTATCCTTGAATCAATATTCACTGCTATTTCCATTGAAAATCCTCACTGTTTGTGAAATAAGTTGCTATCAAAATGCCTCCATTTGCCCTATTTCATCTCCTCCAAATCCCCATTTTCACCACTTTTTCCCCTTTCAAAATTCCTCAAAAATCCCTCGCTAGCTCTCTAAATCATCAAAATTCCATTTTTAAACTTAATAGCTCCATTTATTTAGTTTAAAAATTCCCTTTTCTGCCTACCGGAACCCCTTTATTAGCCTTAAAAACACTGATTTTGGCCTAAAACACTCATTTTTACATTTAGGACTTAAGCCCCTTTCGGCTTAGCCCTTAGCCCCTTTCTTCGCATATAACCCAGTGCCAAAACTAGGCGCTAGCCCTCAGGTGCTAATCGTAATGGGAGCCTTCGGTTAGCGCCTCTTCCTTTGTTTTCCAAAAATATTCCAATGAGATGAGTTTGCTCTGCTTGACCGCAGATTCAATCTCCACCGTTGATATTTATAGATCCAACGGCCAACGCTAAATTTGCAGTGCGCCCATCACCTCCCTCCTTTACCCCTCCAATTGACTATGGACCATTGATCTCCCCTCTAATCCGATGGTCCTCGCATAATCGCACAATCACAAAGCCTAATCTCTTGCTTTTGAACTCTGCTAATTTGCGATCCCCGACTAGATCCTAATCATGCACCCATTCAGATCCGATGGTTAAGATCATTTCTACATCCATATAATAGTCCACTGCCCTTTGTAACACTGGCACTCCAACTTTTTATCGTAGTCGTCCATTGTAAATATCTAATGGCTCTCCTTCTTCCCGCTCATTCAATTACCGCTTTGCCCTCCGCTTCCCTTTTTAAATCTCCACCGTCCGATCCACAAATCCAACGGTCAACATTTAAACTGTCATTGAACCTTCCCTCACTTCTGCTCCATGCACCTTTCCCCATTGTGTTATCACCTCCACCGTCAGATCTCCCCACCTGTAACCCAATGGCCGAGAAACATATCGCATTATTTTAATGTCCAGGCTTTAATGTTTTGAAATCATGCGATATGGGTGGTTTTGTTTTTCCACATGGCGCACGATGAGAGGAATCGCATAAATTTTCTAAAATCAGCTTACCACCCCCAACCCCACATGAAAACCACCCTGGTTTCTGCGTTACCACCTTTTCTCCTATGCATCGAGCTTTCATGTTTAATCCTAGCCATTGATTGTTTTGATCAAACGACCTATATTTCATCGCATTTTTATTCATCTGACATTAAAAAAAATTCTTCATGATATTTCCATCGTTGATCTCTTTTATGATCAAATGGCCCACATTCAATCCTCCCGTGCTCCCGGTCCCACCACCAAAGCACCCTCGTTCCTCTCTTTTTTGCCTTTTCCCTTTGTATTTTCCCGGGTGTAAATTTTTGCGTTTTAACACTAAATCCATTTCTCTGCCTAAACTTCCAAAGGACTTCATCAACAAATCTTCACCGTAGATCATCGCTGATTAATTTAATCCAATGGTCCAAAACCCGCCTCGCACCAAAACTCCATCAGATCAGTTTTCACCATTCCACATGGTTTTCACTCGTTTTTTTGCCTGCATCCTCCGTTTTCCTCACCTACACCACAATCTCCACGAGCCTCTGCAGCAAGCCTCACCCACTCCCACTGGTTTTTTCATAATGATTTCGTTGTCTTCTTGCAGGTTTCAGTGGCGTGAATTCACTTTGTCTCACAGTCACTGATAGAGTTTTTCAGAGCACAAAATATCAGTCCCAGAGCCAAAGTAGCGGGGAAAAAGGCTTGCGAAGTTTTTTAAAGAATTTTTTATCAAAAATCAGTGTCAAAAACCCTGATTAAAAGCCTCCAGCACTATTAAAACCTGTACATTCACAGGAACATTCAACAGAAATGGAAAGGTGTATTAGTAGAGAGAACTAAAAGGACTAAATCCTATTATTGAAGATTTAGTGCCTTTAATCTTATGTTTAAAGGAAAAATACATAGATGAAGACGATAAAGATGATTAAAAGGCTTGATAAGGCCTAAATCACATGAAGCAAGCCATATCTTGGTTTTAATATTAGCAGAACACTTTTTCTCCAGAAGGACTATCTACCTGATTTCCTCCATCTTCCATCGAACCCCAGAAAAGTTATTACACTAACAAAAGCTTCTAAAGTTGTCAGGACAGTAGTTATGGAAGTATGGAAGACCTGAAATACTTTCAGTCACCTTACTTATATCAGAAGACAGAACAAAGTACCTGCAGTCAGAAAAGTACTTCAAAGAACATACCTGAGGTTACTGCCAAATTGACAGAGACTTCTGAATCAACCTAAAGGGTACCAAAATTTCAATACAGAGCCATTAAGAAGAATGGGCATTCGAATACTTCTTCCACTCTATCTGAATGAATGAATTAATTTTACAACTACTACTCCTCCTCTCCATTCACCTATAAGTATTCATCAAAAATTCATTGTAAAGGTTGTTGGTTGTAGGGATTCATTAGTTGTTAGAACTGTTATTGAGGGGAAGTAGTTGAATAGTCTGTAATATAGTAGGCTGGGAAGAGAAGTTTGATTGTAAAAGGCCATTGAGCTCAAAGTATGTGATTGGTTTTGCACATCAATTGAACAACCATATTTCACAGGATCCTGGTCTATACTACTGGTGATGTTTTCCTTACTGCAATTGTCTCATTACTATTTTATCATACTATCCATTATTCTCAGATAAAGAACAACAAGCATAGATTAGGACATACTGTTCGAAGTACCCTAAGTCTCATTGTAATCTTTATCTATATGTTTTCTGCTATTTGTGTATCTAAGAGCAAGTTCATCATAATTTAACCAATATAGAAGTTGGTTGGTCCATGCTTACTGATGTATGAATTTGGAGTTTGTTTTCTTAGATGTTCTTGTTTGGTTTCAGTTGAAAGAATTGGGAAATTGGGGGATTTAGAGTTAGCCCTGTCTCACTAGGTTCCTTTTCCAACAGTTTTCCTTTCTAAGATCCCTTCGAGTTAGTGTCAAAAGCATTGAAGGTTAAAATTCTTTCTCTGATCTTAGGCCTTACTCTATGTTAAATCTTAAATGTTTTCTACCATTCTGAAAGTGGTTATGAGGATTGCCGAATTGTTTTTCCTTTAGATTATGCTGAAAGCAGGTCTGGATTTAAATGACATTTGATCTGATCTTAAGCTACCCTTTGTGTCTTTTATGAGATTTTCCTTTGAAGTATGTCAAAATCAGGCCTGGATTTAGATGACATCTGACCTGATCTTAGGTTTCACTTTGGTTTATTTCTTTCACCCATTCTTAATGTTCCATTCCACCATCTATCTAAAAATATCCTTTATTATAGATGACTTGCCCTATGGAAACCCTTGGATAGTTTTTATGCAAGTAATTCCATTTCATGACTCTATAGCCCAATCGATTAACCTTTCTCTTGACCCATATTCCCATGCTGAAACATCCTTATATTCAGTTCCTTCCTTACTTCCTTAAATTTCTCAATTAATGATCTCCAACCAAAAAAAAAAAAAAAAAACCTTGTGCTTCATAACTAGCCTAATACCTCGAAATGAGCCTTAAAGATATATCATTCTTTACATCTATAGAGAGATCCCTCTCTAGATCCAGGAGGGCTAGATCCTACGATACCAAACTGGTTTGATGTTGTCTTATCTTTTGGTCTTGCCAATCTAGCCACTACATAGGAACCACAACATGTTCATTAAATGCACTAATTCCTCCATCGCTTCATCATGAATGCTCTATGATATTACATTAGATTCCCTCCATGATCTCAGTTGACTGCTTCAACCTCTATGATCTATCTCATTAATGAGAAATGATCTCCACCCCTTTCTCTTTAGTAGCTACTCCACTACTCCATTATGTAGATATATGTTTAATTAATCCACATTCACACATAAAAAGGTGGATCTTATTCATATTTGAGGATTATGGGTCCCTCCACCCTTTTATTTTCTTAATTAATTAAGAAAATTAAGAACTCTAATATTCCAATTACCTTGTGAAAAATTGGGAATATTACATGGGTCCAGATACCAGACAGGTATCGCGAAAGACATGTTTGGAAATGTTACCATTGCCAAGACTTGTTGTGACATAGAACCAGGTGAAGCATATAAGAATGGAGTTTGGGAGATGGTGTAGGGTAGAAAATCCATGCCAGTGGCCTCGGTTTTGTTACTACCTTTATTTGTCTCCTGGCTAGTTTCGGTGTTTGATGATAATAACATGGACACTAGGGACCCTATGACCTCAAAGTTGGCTTCTAATATGAAAGGGATATCACCTAGGAATGATATAAGGATAGATGACGATTTGAACTGGCCAGGTCCATATTCTTGTTATTGTACGATCGATTCTATAGATTTGTCTACATAGGGTAGAATGATGTTGGCAGTCATCATGGGTTGTTTGTCATGGTATGTCAATTTTTCAATGGTGATGATTCGATCCTCATTGGGGAACATCATCACTCGGAAAAATGGAGGATGCTATGGCAGTCAAGGTGTATATATAACTATGTACAATGAGTATATTGTAGTCAAGATGATCATCCAAGACCTCAATATCTATGAGGATCGTTTTTCCATCCAAGATGAAAATATTCTGATAGATATCGATGGGAGTAGAAGGGCACCCATCATATGCTTTGAGTCTGATTTCGAATGGATTTAGTTTAGGAGATCCCAACTTCTGCCAAATGCTTTGGACATGATGCATGTGGATGCACCCTCGTCGATGATACATTGGTATATAGTGATGTTTTGGACTGACATAAGTATCTGAAAGGTGAACATTGAAGGAAGCCTGTGGGTGGATTTGTCTAAATAAAAATCCATTAAGTGTGAATCGACAGAATCAATGGCGCCTAACGCGGAAATCAATATTGCAAGACCTCTAAAGTTGACATGGCAACAAGAGATTGTGCTAATTCCTCCATGATGCTATAGTTATTGGCCGCTTTGGAGTGGTTTCCCACTTCCCTTGTTGAACCCTTAGCCATCCTTGGCAGGGTTTCAATAGGAATTTTGGATATATTCAATGGTACGGTAGGTGCACTCATGCTAGCCCCTGACGATTTGGTGTCTAGGGGGCCATCATAAATTCAATTCCTTGTATCAAAGAACATTTCCTCACTAGTCATATAGATTTCATGGTTGTTTTTTTCAGAATCATTTGGGGGTGGTTGTTGGTTTTGGGTACGAACCACCCCTTGGTGGGGGCAGGGCTCCTGCATTACAATGGTTTTCTATGTAGGTCCCCCTTGTCCATGGTTACCCTGAAGTTTCTTTAGCTCTGGGATTTTGGATAGTGATGGGTGTAATGTCCATACTCACCAAAAATAGCATAAGAATGGTTTTTCTGCAGACTTTTCCTCTTGTTATGCCCTTGGGAGTTGGTTGGATCTAGATTTTTATTTCGGTTGGGGTTACCCCCAGTCTGAGATCATGAAGGAATTGTTGGTTACTGTCCCCCTATCTAGAATCTACCTTTTGTTTATTTTTATGCTTTTTTCTTAGAGTGTTAGGAGGATTACTATGATTCTCCTGATTGTAAGACTAGCACGACTGAGCCTGAGAAGGTTTCACGATGTTCATTGGTGCATTGTGTTGCGGCAATGGAATATTTGGGTCCCTATCCCTGGTTGGTATATGGTTTCTCGGGGGAGATCTTACGTCAGTGTTCCTAGTTGTGTATTGGGTCCTTTGCAAGGGAGGGTATGATCCTCCTTGCTAATGGTGGTATGACAACACCCTATTGGTCATATTTTGCAGAGGTGCATGATCAATCTTATGGTAGACTGGTTGTGTGATGTTCGATTTGGGATCATACGAGTAACCTGGGTATTGGATACTTCTGCCTAGCTGACCTTGGTTCAATTACCTGATCAACCCATCTGCGGTATTAGATGCACCTGACAATTCTTTGTAAGTTTGTAGGCATGGGGCGTTAGGCATGATGTTGTAAATGTATCCTGACTAGGTGTATATAAGTTCGAGTTATTGGGCTTTACTAATGGCATCCTTGTTGAAGGTAGGTCCTTTGGTTGCCACATATGTTGAAATCTCCATTGTGAGAGCTTTCAAAAATAGGTCTAGTAAAATTCTATCATTGAGTTTGGCTTTGCACAAACTTCAATGTCATCATCATTCATGGAGATAGTCCAAGCCATGTGTTAGTATGAATCCTTTGTCGAAGTGTACGAAAAAGGACCACTTTAGCTACGCATAACTAATAGCCCTAACAACAAAAGTGGTTGCCAATATCTTCAGATCTGCGGTTAGTTAGACAAGAAAAGAGCTGCAAAATACCAGATCTATGTATGGAAAGACATTAAGCAGTAAAAACAAGGGTTTGCTCCATATACCAATAGACAAGACAAGAACAATTTTTGAAAGAATTTTTTGTATTAATGGGGCACCTGTGAGGAAAAATAGAAGGAGTATCCAATTCCCCTCGATGGGATGGGTTCTTGGAAGTCCTCAACACTTCAGATCTAAGATTTATCTCTCCAGTTGATGTAGAAAACCCAATGCAAAGAGTAGAGCTCAATGGGAGCAAATGGCAGAAAATGGTGACCAAGTGTATAGATCCAGAGTGATCTAATAGGCAACAAAAGGTTAAGAATGGTAGGAAAAACCCTCCTATTTATAACAAAATATTGGGTCATTCTAGATCTTGGTGCATGGGTTAACTAGATCTAGATCCACTTTTTATGGAATATTTTATTATATTTGTTGGAGGGAAAAGGTATTTGACTTGGGTCAAATCCATTAATTTGTCAAAAATAAATAAATGATTTATTTATCTTTTTAAGGAAGCGGTTAGAAGATAATCAAATAAATAATGATTTATTTAATTATTTAAGGAGGTGGTTGAAAGATAATTAAATAAATAGTGATTTATTTAATTATTTATGGGTAATTTGGTCATATTTAACAAGGAATATCATCTAAATAAGGTTTAAATGATTATTCCTAGAAAATAATAAGATAAATAAAGGTTTATCTAATTAATTTCTTTGATTTTGGGTTAAACATGACTGGGAATAATAATTAAATTATGGCTTAATTACTTATTCCATGAGGAAAATCAAACAAATATGGGTTTGTTTAATATTTCCTTTTGGGGTTTCCTGTTTTAACATAGTGAAAGTTGTTTTACTTAGGGTAAAACTGGTCTTACATGGTGTACTTGGGTCCATCTAATGATAATAAGTTAGATGACCAAAAAATGGTGTAACAGATTGCCCCCCAGCGTGCGAGTGTCAGGAGCAAATCGTATGACCGAAGTACGTTGTAAGAACACAATCACTAGACAAAAAAAGGGATGTTAGAGAGAGAAATGTGAGGTAGATAGTGTGCTGAAGGACTAGACCCTGAGGAGACGAGACTCGCAGGTGCAACAAGTCTCTTTTTATGAGAGGGTACCTGTGCTGAAGGCGGCGGGGGAGGCATACCTATGCCCGCCGATACAAAGTACAAAAGAATAGTGTGTCCAGTAAACAAGGGACCAAACCATAAAATACAGCTGGCATAATCATGAGCCAGATAAAAATACAATGAGGAATCCCACATACATGCTGTGCCTGGGATAACAGCCAAGGATTGTACAATAATATCTAAGTACATGAGATACAAATACAACCGAAATGCCCCCTGCAAATGGGGAAGGGCTCACAAAATCTGACTGATACATGAAAATCGAAGAGGCGCTGCAAGTGGCTATGGCCAACATCATCAAATATCTGGAGCTGCATCGAAGGCTGCAAAGAAGAGGTCATCCAGGCATGTGGGGGGCTACCTGCAGGGCCACCCCCTCATGAGGGTTGAAACATCTCACACACACCCGGGAATCATCAAGAGCTGCTGCTGGATCACTGGACCATCAAGTATACGAATCTCGATCATGCTGAAGGAGCTGGAGAAACAATCAAGCCAAAGGGAAAAGAGATATCCCTGTGCCTGATCCGAGGCACCGAACAAGAGTGGAAGCTGGAACCAAGGTACACCGCCCTCTAGCCCTGCCTTCTGGAATAAATGAGCTGATGTCGACAGAAGGAGGTCCGCCATAGTTGAGGCAATGAGAGACCCTCAACTAAGGCACGAGAGAAAAGAGTAGAGCGACGGACAGACTGACACTAATGATGATAGGGAAATGGAAAGGACTGAGTAGCTAATGAACGACTTCCCTTGCTAGAGCATAAAGGGCATGAATGACATGGCAGCGACTGACACAACATCATCAGGGATGGGGGACAGTGGAACTAAAGGTCATAATGTGTGACACAAGAGAGAGACCGATCAATGACGGATGGAGGGCTATAGTGGGGTACAAAGGGACTCGGTATAGACTCCATGGAGGGAATGATGACTCAACTTGGATGCTCTAAACAAGGGCGACTCGATGGTGCTGCCACACAGTAAAGGCCCCAATGGGGGACCGTGGAAACATGAGTACAAGGTGGGAACTCATGAAGAAAATCGACACGAACATGGACGAGTATGGAGGCGAAGTGATGCCCCACATACAGGTGTTGTAAGTGAGGAAATTTGATTTAAAGTGTAGGTGAAGTGGCCCTTCTTGGACACAATGGGTCCGGGTGAAGTAGCAAATCATAAAAATGAAAAAACAGATGATGGCTATCTAAAAGAAAATAAAACATGCATTTCAGAAGGGAAATGCTAAGGGTAATATTTCTTAAGATAGAGTGCATTGCGAGGATTAGGAAGGGGGTGGCCTTCGAAATCCTCTAAGAGGTATGCCCCCTTACCGAGGTCTTTAATAATGATGTAAGGACCTAGCCATAATGAGTCAAACTTCCCATGACCAAGGACATCATGGGCCTGGTCATATACTAGAACAAGGTCGCCTTCGTGAAAAGTGCGAGGCTGGACTTTGCGGTCATACTGAGCTTTGATGCGCTTTTTGGCCGCTTCCATGGTTTGGAAGGCAACACGACGGTCTTCGAAAGCACGCTCAAGAATGATAAGTCGTTGTTCTAGAGGTTGGGTGTCAGGGAGAAGTTCAACGGCTAGATGTAGAGAAGGAATTTCACACTCGATCGGTAAGACTGCCTCCTCTCCAAAAACCAGGTGGAAAGGAGTAAACCCGGTGGTGGTTTTAACAGAAGTTCGATAGGCCCACAAGGCAGGGAAGAGCATGAGATGCCAGTTGGTTTTGTGCTTATTCACCGTTCGTTGAAGCATAGTTTTAAGGATTTTGTTGACTGCTTCAACTTGGCCATTACCTTGGGGGTAATAGGAAGAGGAATATTGGTGCTCAAAACCTAATAGTGAGGATAGCTCACGCCATATCTCATCTTCAAAATGTTTGCCATGGTCAGAGACTAGTTGTTTGGGAACCCCGAATCGAGCTATAACATGGTTAAAGAAAAAGAGGGCCACGGTAGCTGCCATGTTGTTGAACGTTGGCATGGCCTCGGCCCATTTGGTGAAATAGTCGACCGCCACGATGATATACTTATGGTTACCAGCGGATGGTGGGTGACACTCCATAAAGTCGATGGCCCATTTACAGAAGGGGCCGGTTGAGACGACCGGATGGAGGGGAGCTGGTGGAGCTCGCGCCTTAGGGGCGAAATGTTGGCAATTGGGACAGTGTTTGATTGCCTCAATGCAATCACTAAAGAGAGAAGGCCAAAAATACCCAGCGCACATGAATTTCTGGGCAGTAGTGAGACTGGAGAGGTGGCCACCGCAAGCGCCGCTATGGCAGGCATTAAGGACATGTTCAGCTTCAACGTGTGTGAGGCAACGACGAAGGACGGTGTCAACCCCATGACAATATAGGTCGTCACCGATAAGGAGGTATCGGGGGGCTTGGTGTCGGATGCGTCGGCGAGCCTCACGATCAAGGTGAAGGGCGAACTTTTGGGTTCGAAAGTAAGTAAGAATGTCGCCATACCATGGGTCGTCTACAGTAATGGAAAATAAGTGTTCATCAGGAAATTCATCATTAACTGGGGTATCTGGCGCTCCGGTAGGTAATTCAGAAATGAGCTCAGCGAGGGCTAAGCCTTTCTGACTCTTTGGTGTGACGAATTCGAGGTCAAATTCTTGGAGAATAACGACCCAACGGGCGTATTTCCCAGTGAGGATATGACGACTCAATAGGAAAGCCAAGGGGTTGGAATTAGTCACAACCTTGGTGGAGCGCATGAGGATATAATGACGAAGTTTTTCGACTGAGAACACTACAGCTAGTGCTAATTTTTCTTCGAGTGAGTAGGAAACAGGGGGTCCTACAAGGTTCTTACTGACGTAATAGATCACATGCTCGATACCATTGTCATCTTACTGGATAAGGACTCCAGCGACCGAATAGGTGGAAGCGGAGATATACAGGATGAAGTCCCGATCAAAGTCGGGAGGGCGGATCAAAGGAGCGGATGTGAGAGCCTGCTTGAGGGCATCGAAAGACTCGTGAGCATAGGAATCCCAAACGAAAGGGATAGAATATCGGAGGAGTCTAAGGAACCCATGTGCAGTGGTGGCGTAGTCAGGGATGAACCGTCGAAGAAAATTAGCTTTGCCTTGGAGACTTTGGAGCTGGCGGAGGGTACGTGGAATGGGAAGTTCAAGAATGGCTTGAACTTTCAAAGGGTCAAGAGTGATACCATCCTTAGACACGATGAAGCCTAAGAGACGGCTGACAGGAACGCAAAAGACGCATTTCAATGGGTTAAGGCGGATATTATACTTGCGACATCGGAGGAAAATGGTACGCAGATCGTGGAGGTGTTGCGCCCGATGCTTAGAACGCGCGGTGAGGTCATCCAAATAAGCAAGGATAATGTGAGCTAAGTCATGGAAACAATAAGACATTGCCCGTTGAAAAGTGGCGCCGGTGTTTTTGAGGCCGAAAGGCATGACTCGGTAAGCAAAAGTTCCCCACGGACTAATGAACGCGGTTTTGAGTTGATCGGCAGGACGGATAGCAATTTGGTTGTATCCGGAGAAACCATCCATAAAGGATAGAACCTCATGCCCCGTACACTCGTCAATGATTTGGTCAATGAACGGTGTGGGGAAGTTGTCTTTGGGACAAGCTTGGTTCAAGTCGCGAAAGTCCGTGCAGACATGGATGGTGCCTTGTTTCTTAAGAACGGGAACTGGGTAGGACACCCAAGTGGTGTATTCAATGGGGTAAATGAAACCAGCCTGCTTAAGCTTGTCGATTTCGGCTTTGATAGCGTCACGTCTGGAAGGATGAATGGGTCTCAACTTTTGACGAACTGGTTTGGCATCTGGCCATGTATCGATATGGTGTTCGACAATGGCAGGATCGAGTCCGGGCATTTTAGAATGGGACCAGGCGAAAATATCGCGGAATTATTTGAAAAGCTTGGTTTAAGCTTCGATTTCTTCCGGGGTGCATTGAGCACCTAAGGTGATATATTCCTGGATACCTGGGGTGACTGAAATGTCAATTTTGATGGTAGGAGAGATGTTGGCCATGTTTCCTTCTTCGAAAGCATCAGGGGCAGGGATGGGGTTTTTGAACCAATCGACAACATTGGGGATGAAGTCTTTGGTTTCCACAGCAAATTGGTCATGGGACTGCTGTGGGAGGAAGTATGCGTGATGGTGCATATAATCCCAAGGAAAGTCCGGGTTGGTCATGGCTTCCATAATGTCTTCATCGGATTGGAAGATGGGAAGACTGGAGGAAGAGGGGTCACCCGAGGAAGTAGTGATGTGTGACGGGTCATCAGGAGGAGAAGGGCTCAGATGTGCGATATCAACAGATCCAAGGTCAGCTGAGGAGCCGAGAGGATCGACAGGTTGAAGGGCAGGTGAACTATCTCGCAAGGATGATGACAGGTACAAAATGGTGGTTGACGGCTCCGTTGGCTCGATAGCGGGAGGAGGAATGTGAATGGGAGTAGGACGGTCCTCCGGTCCTATCGAAGTGGCTTTGAATTGGTGGTACATGTCCAAGGAGGAACGATATTCGTCAAGGCGGGGACAGAGGTGGGTGTAATGGCCGTGAAAATCGCACAAGGCACAAGGGTGGTTTGTGCGCAAGTTTTTGAGTTTCGGGATAGAGTCGGGGATCATGACGTAGACTTCTGGGATGTCGAAGTCGGGGAACGTCTCGTTGACCAGAAGCTTGAGGTGCGGCAATTCAGGACACATGTGAGTGGCATGACCGACGATATCACACAAAGCGCATTGGATTGTGGGCTTTGGTGGTCACGGATGGGTAAGAGTTGTCGGGGCGGCCTGGTCCTGATGGGTTGCCCCCTTACGAGATTTTCCTTTCTTTCCGGGGGCTGGCACCACAGGGGTAGGGTCCTGTGGAAGTGCTGGGGGCCCGGAGGAGGTGAGGGGGACCGGTTGAACCGGTGTCAAAGCAAGGTAAGGTTTGGGGTGACCGGGAGGGGTAGCGGCTAGAGGGTCAATGTACCAGACGGGTAGGTTGAGGGTCAGGTTAGGGAGAGAAAGGGTGGCCATGATGGGGACAGAAAATACTCCGGGAGGGGGAGCCAGGAAAGGTATCTTCCCAGCAAGGTAATGACCAGGAGGGACGGCTCCGAGGTGGTTAAGGCCAGGGGGAACCGTTCCAGGAGGATAAAGGGATTCGGGGATACCAGCTGTAGGGGGAGGGCCAGAAGGAGGAGGTCCGGCTGGATGAGAGGAATGGCTAGGAGCGGGGTGCGGAGGGCAAGGGGGAGGTTGCTGACTAGCCGAGGCGGGCCGCTTAAGAGCAGCCTGAGACGATTGCATCATGAAAATATTCGATAAGCTGGGATCAGTGATAGGAGCAGGAGGAAGGTTAGGGAAAGTTCCAAGCAGGGAGGAATCTTTGTAAACGCCGGGGCAGACACTAGTCAAGGAATCGACGGTTTGCTTGTTGGCTACAGAAGAGATGGTCGTCTCAGGTGAGGACTGAGATTTTGGCTCATGATATGTCAACTGGTCAATGGTGACTATCTTTCCATTATGGGGGAAAGACATATTGCGGAAAACCGCGGATGGGACAGTAGACATAGCATAGGTGTAGCTTCGCCCCAGTAGAATGTTGTAATCTAGCGGGGTGTCGATGACTTCGACGTCAACGCAAACAGTCTTACCGGCAAGGGTGATAGGACAATTACGGAACAGGCCAATGGGCTGGGAGGCATGACCATCCCACGCTCGAAGGGTGATTGTGGAAGGGGCCAGCTCAGGAGATCCGAGTTGCTTCCAAACCGAAGCGGACATCACGCATGTGGATGCCCCCTCATCAATGATACATCGGGACACGTTGGCGTTCCGGATTTTGACTGGGATTTGGAAGGCGACGGAAGGAGGGAGAGGAGGATGGTCTGATTGAGTGGCGTCGAAAACAATCATTTGGTCATCAGCAGGATCTACAGCGCCCACGGCAGATAGTAGAGCCTTCTTTTGGGAAGGGCACGACTGGAGGAGCTCCAGTGTGGAAATGGCGGTAGGAGATTGCGCCAAATCATCTACTATGCTATATGAATGGGCAGCTCGACTGGGAGCAGCGTTTCGACGTAGTGGGCCCTTAGGTATCTTGGTATGAACCTCAACTTTTGGTTGAGGGATATGTAAGGGGCCACTGGGTGATGAAAGAGGCTCTGGAGAACCTGAAGAAGGAGGCTCGGGAGCAGACTGAGCAGGAGGCTTGGAGTACTGGCGAGACCGAGTTTGAAGGTGAAGATCGACGGGCGGGTTAGGATCGAAGTGCATCATAAGGATCTTGTAATCAGAGGAACCAGAAAGGGAAGGGGGGGCGGCTACCTGGCTGTCGGGCGGTTGGGTAGCCATGAATCCTTGCTGAGGGAAAGGATCAGTAAACACAGCTGGCTGGGTAGTGGCCACATTAGGAGGAGCATGAGGGGAGGCGTGTTGTCCGCGCAATGTGGCTTGAGACTCCCACATCTACCGCATTTGGGGTAAGAGGGGACAATCGTGGGTGTAATGACCATAGACACCGCAACACGAACAGGGCTTGTTTGTGAAGCAACCTCGTTTGAGGGCCGGGTGCTCCGTTGTCAAGCTGGCGTGTTAGGCTCCACCAACATCACATGTCCCCCTGTGTGCGCATTGGTTTGATTGTTTCCCTCCGCCTTCTTTTTTTTGAGAAGAAGGGGATTAGTCGTGCTCCGCCGTGAAAATACTTGCCCCGGGAGGGGCCGTAGGTGTTGGTGTCAAAGGAGGAGGCAAGGGAGGAGGAAGCGCAAATGCTGGAGGAGCTGGTGCACTAGGCTGCGGATAAGGGTAATGGGTAGGTTGGGAAACATTGAGGTAAGCAGGAGGTTGGGAAAAAGGAGGAGGCATGCCGTATCCTGGATACATGCTACCGGGAGGAGGAAGAGTGCTGGAGGAGCTGGCCCCTCCCTGAGGGAGACCATAGCCCATAGGAGGTTGAGCGTATGGATGGGAAAGGGCTCCAACGATACCGTCGGCGGAATGAGATGCCCCCAGGGCGTTAGTGCCACCGGGCCTGGGGAGGTCAGGAAGAACGGTATAAACATAACCAGATTGAGCATAGATCAGGTCATATTTCAAGGCTATTTTGAGAGCAGCTTCTTCAGTTTGAGGAAAGTGAGAGGCGACATCTTTGCCGATGGGAGCGGGAAGGGTGCGAAGGAACCAGTCCATGTAAACCCGATCTTCGAAGGGAGGGGCTCGACATAAGCTCTGTCTTCTTCGCCATTCCTGAACATGGGCGAAAAGGCGTGTTGAAGAGGATTGCTTGAAGGAAGTCAAGAGCTCCATGCCAGTATCGTATCGGAGAGGGAGCTGGAAGTACAACAAAAAGGCTTGGGCAAGAGTCTCAAAGGTGGTATGGGTAGAGGTGGCTTGTTCGACATACCATTTAGAAGCTTCGCTGGTGAGCGTGCGTTGGAACAAACAAATATGGATGGAGTCATCGGTAATGGAATTGGAAGAACACCACATGTGGAAAGATCGGACATGATTGGTTGGATCTTCGCCATTAAGGCCCTCAAACTTAGGGATGTCGGAGGGGAGCTTGGTTGGCATAGTAGGCCAATTAGCATTATGGTGAATGGGGTCATTGATCAACCGATGGAAATCGTGGAGGCCGAGGCCTCGGCAATGTGACCGCAAAGACAGGTGGCCGGTGGTTCCCCATGGCGGTTCCGCTGGGGTAGGCCGCCACCCAAAAAAGGCCGAGAACGCAGCGCAGGCCCTGGACCGTACATAGTGAAGGTAATAAGGTGGCAGGGGGAGAACCAGGAGGAGAAGGAGAACCCGATGAATCAAGAGAGGAGTCGGAGTGCGGACTCGAAGGAGGACTGGCTCGACGACATCGGGGCAGAGCAGGTCGATCAACCGGAAACTGAGGGTGAAGGCCAAGAAGTCTCCGGGAAAGGCGCCTAGGGGGCGCAATGATGACAGGAAGAAGGAAACCGACAGGGGCAGAAAGGGACAGAATCAAGAGAGGTCAAGGGCAGACAAGGTGCAGTGACAATTGATTTTAGAGTCTTTTCCAGGCGGTGTTAACTGTGTGCTTCGCTTAGGTTCGTTGTGTGGCGTGCGTTAATTTTAATTTTTAACCCTTCCGTTTCGAGAGCAAAGAAAAAGTGTGCTGCGTAGCTGAAAATAAACCTACAGAGAACAGTATATAATGCTGAAATAACAGAAAAATAACAGCTACTTGTGCATCTATCTAACCCAAGAAGGTGGGTCTCTCAAAACTAATCTGAAAATAAAGGGACAAATCTAGGCAAAACACACGGAAAAGAGGCCAATAGATCTAAGGTCAAAAGGGACAGGGATCTAAAGGATAAAGCTGTTGAAAAGAGGTGCAGATCATAGCCAGGAGACAGAGGCAAGGTGGCTGGAAAAAGGGAGGAAATCAGCAAAAACCGGAGGGGGCAAGGTGGAGGCCCTCAAAGTAGGTCCAAACAAAACGACAGGAGGTGATTTGAAAGGAAGAAAGGCTGATTTCAAAGGATCTGAAAGGGAGGTAACAGATCTGGAAAAAAAAGAGGCTGAAGCTCTGAAAAACAGACGGCTGAAACAACTAAAACTCTTCCACAAAAAGTGGAGGGTACTAAAGCCCTAGGGGGATAGGTTCCCACTTAGATGAGTAAAAACAGATCAGAACTTGGTCAAAGTGGGTTGAGACAGAGGCTGGAAAACCCCCGATAGCCGGCAGAAGAAGTAACCCAAAAATCACTGAAAAACTGGCAGGTCGAAGCGCTTCGACCCGTCAGCAGTCGTGTGTGCGTTAAAAGTGCGACCTGGAGGTCCAGGTCACAGGTTATGGGCGAAAAAGTGCGACCCCCCGTTTCGGTTGTCTCGGCGGCAGATTTTCAGAAAAGTTGCCGTCTCAGTTGCGGCTGGTGTCGCTTACCTGCGCAATAGGGCCATAAACACACGGAAGTTAAAAATTTTAATGTTTAAGGGTTTTATGTGAGAAAAACAACATAAAAATAGGAAAAATAAATAGCTGAAAAGAAACCCTAGGGGCTGAAGTAGTTGGATATGCAGGAATATGAAAAACGACAGCGGTCGTAAATTAAAACCCGTGTGGAGTCGCCATTTGTTAGTATGAATCCTTTGTCGAAGTGTACGAAAAAGGAACACTTTAGCTACGCATAACTAATAGCCCTAATAACAAAAGTGGCTGCCAATATCTTCAGATCTACGGTTAGTTGAACATAAAAGAGCTGCAAAAACCAGATCTATGCATGGAAAGACATTAAGCAGAAAAAACAAGGGTTTGCTCCATATACCAATAGACAAGACAAGAACAATTTTTGAAAGAATTTTTGTATTAATGGGGCACCTATGAGGAAACCGCATGAGTATCCAATTCCCCGCGGGATGGGTTCTTGGAAGTCCTCGCACTTCAGATCTAAGATTTCTCTCTCTGCTGATGTAGAAACCCAACGCAAAGAGTAGAGCTCAAATGGGAGCAAATGGCAAACTTAAAATGGTGACCAAGTGTATAGATCCGCAGTGATCTAATAGGCAACAAAAGGTGAAGAATGGTAGGAAAAACTCCTCCTATTTATAACAAAATATTGGGTCATTCTAGATCTGGTGCATGGGTTAACCAAACATCTAGATCCACTTTTTATGGAATATTTTATTATATTTGTTGGAGGGAAAAGGTATTTGGCTCGGGTCAAATCCCTTAATTTGTTAAAAATAAATAAATAAATGATTTATTTATCTTTTTAAGGAAGCGGTTAGAATATAATCAAATAAATATGATTTATTTAATTATTTAAGGAAGTGGTTGAAAGATAATTAAATAAATAGTGATTTATTTAATTATTTATGGGTGATTTGGTCATATTTAACAAGGAATATTATTTAAATAAGATTTAAATAATTATTCCTAGAAAATAATCAGATAAATAAGGATTTATCTAATTAATTTCGTTGTTTTGGGTTAAATATGACTCGGGGAATAATAATTAAATTATGGCTTAAGTAATTATTCCATGAGGAAAATCAAACAAATATGGGTTTGTTTAATATTTCCTTTTGGGGTTTCCTGTTTTAACATAGGGAAAGCGGTTTTACTTAGGGTAAAACTGGTCTTACATGGTGTACTTGGGTCCATCTAATAATAAAAGGTGAGATCACCAAAAAATGGTGTAACACCATGGATAGCCGAAGTTTTCCTATAATGAGCCAGTAACTCCATTCCTAAATCATGGTAGATGGCCAACTGAAAATATGTGAGGAACATAGTAGAAAAGGTGTTAAAGGTTCCATGCGAAGAAGAAGGTTGATGCACATACCATTTCACAGTAGGTCCAGTTAAGATGTGTTGAAATAGTCTTAGTCAAATAGTATCATCAATAATACTATTGGACAAACACCATAGGTGGAAATTCATTACATGATTTCCAGGGTCTTTCGCTTGTGTCCCTTTTAATTTTGGAATGTTTGAAGGGAGATTCTTGGGCATGGGGTGTTAGTTCTTCGTAACAAGCAAGATTGCGGTGTCCGATCACAAGAGTTAACATCATTTCAACCAACTTCTTGGGATTCTAGGATCTAGCCCTTCGAATCCGGAGAGGGATCTCTCCAATATGTACAAAGATGGATAGTCATTTTGAAGTTTAGGGTGATGATATTAGGCTAGTTATGAAGGCCAAGGGTTTTGTTTGGTTTTCTTGGATGATTGAACATAGTTGCTGTCTAAGACGGAAAGATCTATATGCAAATAGGTTCAAAGGTGAGAAGTTGCAAGTAAACAAAATAAGCTTTGATTCTAAAGAAAGATGATGGCAAGTTTTCAATCCCTTGGGCTATGGAGTCATAAGGGAATTTAATTGAAACATCCAGGTTCAAGAGTAATCTATGGGGCAAGTCATCTAGGCCTAAGGATCTCTTTGAAGTTTGATTTATGGAATGGGGTGATACAACAAGAAAGGGAACTTAACCAGATGCGTAACGAAGAGCACTTCGCATCCGTAAGTACTTTCTTAAACTAGGCCAAATTTTCGACGCGTGCACTTAAGAAAAACATAGAAGCAAACTAGATCCGTAAGTACTTTGAAACTAGATACCCCTTTGATACACTTATAATAGAAAACATTAAAAACAAAGGGAAACTTCAGGGCACCTTTTGGAGCAACTTAAAACTAGTGGGCAGGGCTCACCTTTCTCCTCATCTTAGTTCTCCTTTACTTAGTTACTTCCAAGACAATCACCAAGATAACACAGAATGGCCTAAGATCTGATAAGTACTTTGAAACTAGTCAGCTTTTGACACATCCTAAGGGAGACAGACAAACAGTTGAGCAAACAAGAAAGGGACTCAGGGCTAACCTTTGATTTCCTCAATTCATTCCTTGCACCACATATATGAAAGTAACATTTAAAAACAACATTCAGCAGTGACGAAGAGATGAGGGAACGCCAGCATCTCTGTGCTTAGGCTGAGTTAAATCATTTCTAAATAACACAATAAGAAGAAAACATTGGGATAAATATTTTTCAGCCAGAGAAAGTCACTGGTGTACAGCAAACTCTAACACTGTTTAAACTGTTCTTTATAGTAGAAAATGAAACAAATTGAAAACAAAGATAAAATAACAAGTTACAGTGAGAATAACATCACCATCAGCATAGACCAGGATCCCATAAATCCACTTGTATTGATTGCTTCAAACCGGTTACAATCTTCAAATCCAGTGTTTTAATCCATCTCTTTTCACAATCTAACCTATCTGTTACAAGCAGAGCTCCAAGAGCCCATGAAACCACTATTTACAGTCAAGAGTTTTCCACTCAGAAATAGCTACAGCGCTTCAGCAATTACGTTGACAACCAACTAATCCAACCCCTCGCTCATCTTCTATTGAAGTATTTATAGAAGGATGAGGAGGTGAGATCTGTTTAAAAGATCTCAAACACAATCAATGCAGAATTAATGTCTTCCTGACCCCGAGAGGTTCGATGAAGAAATTCTACAGGTGTTATATTGCATTAATGTGTTTCTACTTAAAAAGTAAGCTCGAAGAGAGCTTATATTGATCTTTGAGGCTCTGCGTACTGTTAGGGTTACTCTGTAAACATTCTGTCGTTGAAATCTGGTGCAGTAATAACTTTTTTGGTTGTTCGAGGCATAATATCTGATCCTGTTCAATAAATTTATCCTCTGTGTGAGCTTTCTGAGGCAATAGGTGGCACTGTAGTGGTTGAGGAATCAATTCGCCTCGAAGTATGGCGGTGGAGACGATCTGTCTGCCGAACACTTTTAAGTTTCGCCTTAATCCGTGTTCTGAGCCGGGGATTAGGCTTTTGATAACCGTCTTAGCCGTAATCCCCGCCCATCTTCTCACAAAACCACTAATCTGGTTCATTTTATCTTTAACCCGATACTCGTTCTCTGCTCTGATATTGGCGGCCTTCTTCAAGCTCTGCAGGGACGTGCGGCAACCAAAGCTCATGAAACTTTGTAAATATCTCTGTTCTTCTCCGTATGATCAATTCCATGGACAAACCAGGAGGACTGGAGTCGTCACTCTCATCCTTCAGATTTCGTAGAATACGAAGAAAAACCCTTTGAAAACCTGCAAAAAACAAGAAAAATGAGGAAATCCTGCGTTATATGGGCAGACTGCATCGGAGGGCGTGCGGGTGGATGGAGAGATCGGAACCGTTGATCGTATTGCGATCGACGGCCAGGAGCGATTTTGAACAGTCAACGGGAAAAGGTGGGTTGTACAATAGAATCAGGAGGATAAAAGAGAGCCGTTGATCCGTAGAGATCGACGGTGGGGATCGATTTTCGAGAGCACCAGGAGAGATTTAACGGGCGTGCGGGTTTATTAAAGAGCGAACGAAAAAAGGCGATGGGGATCGTCGGATGGGAAGGCCCAGATCCGACGGCGGGGAGAAATCCCGCTGCGGGGTCATAAGACAATGTTTAACGTGCGGGGAGAAGGCACGGAACGGTGGTTTGGGGGCGAGGTGGAGAACACGTGTCAGTCGGCGCGTGGAATCACTGGCCGACGGCACAAAACCACCTCCGGACGAAAGGTGGTGCGGGCACATACCGGTGGGAAAGGAAAACAGCGCGGCGGAAAAGGGGGAGGGGTCCACCAGCTGACGGGATACTCCGCACCGTTGATCCGTGGGACAGATCAACGGCGGAGTTTTAATATTATTTTCTTCGTTCGAAAAATAAAACAAACCCGTTTTTTGCATTTTACAACGGTCTTCAATGTTTTTTGGGCAATGAATTATTTCCGAGTTTAAGCGCCTGGCGGGTTTAGCACGCGGTTCCGGTGTGGGGACATATGGATGAAGAGAAAGCAGGGGCTTAGCTTGAGGGGCTAAAGCCCAACGCATGAAAAATGTATGTTTTTCCATGGTTTTTCAATGATTTTCGCAAGAGGAGAAAAGGCTCCGATAGGTTAAAAAGTGTGTTTTCGACCTTGGGGAATGAGATTAATGGAGGAATATGGGATATAAAAGGGTTTGATGAGGTTTTTTATGGTCGAGAAGAGAGTTGAAAAAACAGAGGAAAGGTGGAAGAAGGGGAGAGGACAAGGAGGGGGATGCAGCAGCATTTTGATTAGGATTTTCATGGTATATCAGAGGCAGAGAGGAGGGAGAGTATGTAGAACCAACAGTAGTTTGGACTTTTGTCAACAGACTTCAAGTACCAACAATTTTCAGGATTTTTAAACTTGTTTCTTGAAGGCTGCAAAGACCATTTAGCCACCAACTGTCATATTTGAAAAATATAGGTGGCTAACAGTGGCTCCACTTGGGGATGGTGCCTTCTTGAAGGCATCAAGAATTCAGACCTGATTCCTCTGGGATGCTGACTGGTGTCCGATATCTGATCACTTGCTCTCGCTTTTCTTCTGGACAAAATAAGGTCAGTCATGAAAGAAAACTGAATTTCATCAATACAACTTCTACCTACCCCAATCCTACTGGTCTAACATTTTTTCTTCATCAGAGTGCACTTGGATTGGCAAACTCTTAACACAACATTTTATTCTTTTGAAAGCAGTAAATCTGATCTACTTCTACTCCTTATTTCTCCCCGAACTCAGATTGAACAGTTGAGTTCAGATATTCCTCTACCTATTCTACTGTTTGTTGGGATTAAACAGTCCAACAAACTTTCATTCTCTAAATTCTACAACAGAAATTTAAAAATAGCCAAGCCAAGATTGAACTGTTTGACTTGCTATGATCTATGGCATAAAGACAAGCTGCACATAGATTATTATTTGCAGAAAATTTAAAATCAAAACAGAAGGCTTAAGATCTGGAAATTTTCTCATTATAGCCTTTCCTCATATTCACAGCTCTGTTCTTTCTTTTCAGTGAGCTATCTTTGCTTCTCTTCTGGTTCGAGTTTTGAGTGAATTAGAACCAGGTCTCTTCTTTGACTCAGAAATTAGAGTAGATTTGAGTCATTTCTTTGGAAACTTTGGTTCAGATTTTGAGTTTGTTTGAACCTTGATTTCTACCCTACTTTATCTACTGATAAGCCAAGATTAAACAGTTTGGAAAATCCACTTTGCTACCCTATCAGCAGAAAATTGAAAGCTAATCAGTCAAGATTAAACAGTTTGACTAATTAGAAGTGTGTTTAGAGGAGTGGCATTTAAGCTTGCACACTTTCCGATCCATTTCTCTTTTTTTGGCATGGGGCCTTGCCTTTCTTATTTTACATTCCTGCCCTCTTTTCATTTTTTTCTTTGTTTTTGTATTTTTGATTTTTTATAACTTTAAATGCAATGATGGATGCAGTATTTACAATGAAAAAAGGTGAAAAGGCTTCCGAATCATGAAATAATTTTAAGAAAGATAATTCTTGAGCATCCTGCCATTGACAGGACCCCCAAACAATTCTGCTCCATTCAGTTCCTGTAAGAAAAATGCATTGTTCCCAGCAACTGAATGAATGGAGTAAGGGCCAAGCCATAGATTGTCAAATTTACCATGCTTTCCCTTGTCTTCTCTTTTGGAGTCCCACCTTAACACTTTGTCCCCAATTTTGAAATTACTGGCCTTTGTTCTTCTGTCAAATATCTTCTTGATATTGTCTTGCTTCTGTAATGCTTTTTGGTACACTTCCTCTCTGGTTTGCTGAAGATGAATGGTCTGATTTATTCTCCTGATTATGTCATTGTCTTCAGTCTGCAACTCTTGAATTAACTTCATAACTGGTACACCAAGGCTGTTAGGAAAAATTTCATCTGTACCGTATAGAAGTTGGAAGGGTGACATACCAATGGATTTCTTCAATGTTAACCTGTCAGCCCAAAGTGCATGAACCAGCTTGGTGTGCCAAGACTTCTTATTGTCTTCCAACAGTTTCTTTATTATGTTCACTAAGCTTTTGTTGGAAGACTCTGCAAGTCCATTACCTTGAGGGTAATAAGCTGTGGAGTGCCCCAATGTTATCTGGTACTTATGACAGAATTCAACCATTTTCTTTGATCCAAATGCCGCTGCATTATCTGTAATGATCTTGGTAGGACAACCAAACCTGGAAAGGATATTGGTTTCTATGAATTTTATGATAACTGAATCATTGGCCTGTCTACAAGGAATGGCTTCTATCCACTTAGTGAAGTAGTCTGTGGCAGTGAGGATCCACCGGTGCTGAGCAGAAGATGATGGGTGGATTTCTCCTATGAAGTCAAGTCCCCACTGTTGAAAAGGGGCTTCAACGGTAATTGGATGCAGAGAAAGGGGCAGTAATTTTCTCTTGCCTTCAAACAATTGGCATTTATGGCAAGTGGTTGTCAGTTTATGTACATCAGGAAACAGAGTAGGCCAATAGAAACCAGCCCTCAAAATTTTGTTGGCTGTTGACTTCCAGTATAAATGGCCTCCACATTCTCCTTCATGGAATTCCTGCTTAATTTTTTCTGCATCAAACTCAGGCAAAAATTTAAGCAATATACCACTAGCATTTTTCCAATAGAGACATTTATCAATAATGCAATAGTTTACAGCTTTTAACTTTAGGAATCTTGCCTTTGTTTTGGATAAACCAGGCGGTGTGTTTAAATTAAGCAAAACATAAACAATATCAGCATACCAAGGAGAATTCGCAAAATAATCTTCGACAATGGGGGTTGGGAATTCTTCTTGGTCATCCAAAGCATTAATCATGTTAATATCAAGAACTTCACAATTTGATTCGGTCATTAGCCTCGCTAGACCTTGACCTTTGATAAGCTTCGTGGGTTTAATCTCTAAATCATATTCAAGAATAACAGCAATCCACTTACCTCTCTTACCATCTGGATCCTGGGTTAGAATGTCCTTTACAACTGAATTTGGGACAAAGGCAATAATGTGTGAGTGAAGGATGTATACCCCGAAGTCTTTTAAAGCTTTCACCAAAGCAAAAGCTTGCTTTTCCATAATGTTATACTTCAGAGGGGCATCCCTCAATGCCTTGCTAAAGAATGCAATGGGCTGCTCTTGTCCTTGCGGATTTTTCTGTAAAAGGACAGCAGCTATAGTATGTTCTGATGCAAATGAGAAGATATAAAAATCTTTCGAGAAATCGGGACTTATGAGAACTGGTGTTTTGGTTAACGCTTGTTTAACCAGTTCAAAGGATGTCTTTGCCTCCGCGGTCCATTTTACCCCTTGCTCCCTTTTCAACATGTTTGTGATATTCCTAAGGAGCTCAGCCAAGTTTGGGATGAACCTTCTTAAAAAGTTAATCTTTCCTATGAAAGACTGCAACTCTTTGATATTTCGAGGATGAGCGATTTGCAATATGGCCTCAATCCTCATGGGATCTATCTTTATTCCCTCTTCTGAAATGATATGTCCAAGAAGCTTACCTTCTTGGAGTCCGAATAAGGTTTTCTTGGGGTTCAAAGATATCCCAAATCTTCTGCACTTCTCGAAAACGTTTCTTAAATGTTCTAAGTGTTCTTCATCTGTTTTTGAAAACACAGTTACATCATCAAGATAGATAATGATGAAGAAGCCTAATTCTTCCGAGAATGCTATGTCCATGGCTCTCTGAAAGGTTGCTCCAGCATTCATTAAACCAAAAGGCATTTCCACATACATGAAAGTGCCCCAGGGTGTAGTAAAAGCTGTCTTTAATTGATCATCAGGGTGGACTAGGACTTGGTTATACCCTGAATAGCCATCCAGCAAAGAGATTCTTTTAGACCCTACCACCCTTTGCAAAATATGATCCATCTTGGGCAAAGGGTAGTTATCCTTCAATGAAGCTTTGTTTAAATTCCTAAAGTCTATACAAAGCCTGATTTCTCCAGTCTTTTTCCTAACTGACACTAGATTAGATACCCACTCCGAATATCTAATAGGGACAATAATACCAGCATCATGCATTTTCATAATTTCCTTCTTAACCAATGGCAACAGGATAGGGTTGATTCGGCGCAGTTTTTGTTTGAATGGTTTTTGGTTTTCTTTAAGAGGGATTTTGTGATGTATTATTTCGGTGTCATAGGACTTAAGATCTTCGTAACTCCATGCAAAAACATCAGAAAATTCTTTAAACAACTCCAAATATTTAAGTTTAATATGAGCTGGTAAATTTTTAGACAGTTTAATCAATCTCGGTTTTTTCTCACTGCCTATATTGCATTCTTCCACTTCAGTTTCCACAGGTTCCAGTTTTGGTTTTTTGGCCACGTCATCAAAATCAAACAGTTCTTCTAGAGGGGCCAAACCCTTGGGCAGACTATCATTATCAGAATGCAGAGTTTCTATTTCTTGTGTTTCAGATTTCGGACTTAATTCTGCTTGGCGTGTGGATGTGATAGTCTGAAGGTTTATATTTACCAGCTGTGGAGACGGTTCTTCTTCACCAAGAAAATTTTCTTCACTGCAGTCTGTCTCATAGTCTGAATCTGAACTATCGAGTTCAAACTCATTTCTGAATTGCATGAAGTCTTCTATTTGTTTGTCTCCATCAAACACCTGCCAATATTTCTTGTTATCTGGGATAGCTGGTCTGAATTTTATCTGAGAGGTGTCATCATACAACATTGGGCATGTTCTAGCAGCAAAGGCTAAATTGTGGGCTGCAATGTTTTTCTTCCTTGGGACAAAAGATAAGGTGTACCCCTCAAATGTTTTCAAAATATCAATGACATCATTCCTATAGGCCTTAAGTCTGGGGTGATTTGCATTGTACTCCCCATTGACTTGCCTGATGATCAATTCAGAATCCCCATATACATCGATTTTCTTGGCACCTAGTTTTTTTAAAAGATGCAAGCCCAAGAGAAGGGATTCATATTCTGCTATGTTGTTGGAACACTGAAAGTTTAATTTGCATGAGATACATTATGTATGATTATTTTCGGTGTTAGTGATCCAGACACCTACACCTGCATTTGTTTTGGTGCATGACCCATCGAAAAACATAGTCCAGAGAGGTTGATTTTCAGTTTGATGGACGGACTTTGTATCATTTGGTTCCTCAAGTTGTTCATCGGGTTGAGGACTGTATCCCTGACTGTCAAGACCTAAGTTCAAAGGACGGATGATTTGCAGTTCAAGATATGTGTTAAATTTGCTAGGATCTTCGGACACAGTAAACTGTCTTGGCACTTCGGCATCGTTTTCCTCCTCTTTTATTCCAGCCATAGATTCTTCCAAAACAGATTGTTCAGTGAGTGTTTCATTATTGAACATGATAAAATAATCAAGGCTCGTGTTTATAGCATAAAGTGGGGAGTTTTGAGGCCGCTCCTGGCTTGTTACTGTGTATTGCATGTGAGATTCTCTATAAAGCCTCCTAGTTTGATTGAAGACAGGGATGGTTGCATAGGCCATGTCCATTTTCATAGTCCCTTGTAACTTAGCCCCCCAAGATCTTGATAAAAGCATTCCATACTTTGGGGGAACATCAGCCACAACAACGTCCATGACCAAACATTTGGCTGGAATTTGGGCTAGATTAACACAGAGATCTTTAATCAATCCTAGACACTTAACCCTACTTGAGTCAAAGGAGTACAGGTCTTTGTAAGGTCTGGTAGTTTCAAGACCCAGGCTCTCCATCACAGCTTTTGGCATTAAATTATGGGAAGCACCTGAATCATGCATAGCATTATGCAGGATTTTGTCATGAATGTTTAAGCTTACATAAAATGGAGGCACAGGGCCTTCTTGGAATTTTCCTTCAATCTTTGGACCGAAAATAAGCTCTGGTTGGTCATCATTAAGATTGAGGGTATCTTCATTATTTTCTAAGTTAAAAGCCTTCAAAATTTTGGACCTATATACATGCTGGGCAGCTAACTCAGTCAAAGGAACAGAGATTTTGATCTTTGAGATTTCCTGTTCCAGGCTAAAAAGGTTTTGATTCTTCAGAATACTGACTTCAGCCTTGTTTACTGCCACTTTATCAGCAAAAACAGCTTGCTGATTCGGTTCATCTACAGTTGAAACAATCACTTTTGCAGGAGTACTAACTGAGGTGTTAGTACTACTAATGTTTGCACTCTGTTTCTCGATGTTTTGAGTGTCTTTCTCTTTATCTTTACCAGAATCAACAGCCACCGTTTTGTCCTTTTGTTTAATCGTTTTAGACTTGGTTGCAGTGCTATTTTGAGAAGGTTTGTCAGAGGTTTTATTGTTGGGTGTTTGTTGATTAGACTTACTTCTGAGTTCATATTCCTTTAAAGGTTCTATGACAGCGTTCTCCATGTTTTGGTAGCTGTTTTCAGCATCATCTCTTCTGTCATCATAAGGTGTATAAAGACCTCGTTTATTATCATAATGAACCTCAAAGTCATCATTATCCACCCCAAATAATTTTATATCATCTTCCTCTGTTATTTGATCTGTTTGCTCAACCTCACTTAAAAAGTTCTGATGGAAGGGAGGGATGATCTGCTGATCATCTTCCCTGGGTCTGTTAGGAGGCTGATTTCGTCTAAAATTCTGATTCTGGTTTTGATTTCTATTTTGAGGAGCATATTGATTTATACTCGCTTGCGCCCTCTCTAGAATGCTCATCTTCTTCATCATTTCTTCCATCATTCTTTCCATCTTTGAGCTTGAAGTGGAAGGGGAGGATTCCTCTCTAAAAGATACTTTCTTTTCAGCTTTCATCCTTGCTCTTTTCTCCATAAGGTTCACCTCTACAGAAAGGGCACCTCTTTGCATATCTTCAAGGGTTGCAAAGACTCTTTCTCTGAGTGAATATGTCATGTCTGGATCAAACCCTTCAGGAAATTTGTTCAGAGCTGAACCCTGAGGGGGTTTCAGTTCAGGGGAAAGTGCATTATACATGCTGTTGAATCTAGTACAATAAGCTTGCACACTTTCCCCAGGGTTCCTATGGAGATTGTTATAGTCAGTAAGGACTTGGAGAGGGTTTTTCCTTACTTCCCATTTGTTTAAAAATGTTTGATGGAAGGCTTGAAGATCGTTAATACTATGGGGGGTTAAACCTTTAAACCATTTTCTCACATCTCCCCCCAAACTTTGAGCAAACAATCTGATTTTGACAGATTCATTATCAATTTCATTTCTGTCAAAGTAGTCATTCATCCTGTCCACATGTTGAGATGCTGTTGTGGTATTATTAGCATCATATAATGGAATTTTGGACTGATAGTCCTGTGGAAGATTTACTAATGGTACAGGAAGGACTAAGGGAGCATACCATGCTGCCATGATATGTGGTGGGGGTGGGTTTACAAGTGGAGGTGTGGGTTGAAGTGGAGTGGTTTGAACAGTGGATGAAGGATGAACAGAAGTGGATGGAACAACAGTAGATCTCTGAGTTGACCTGGGGTGAGAGGCTCCTAGATTATGTATGAAATGTAAATCAGGAGGTGTTGATTCTCTATTCCCAAGAGTCCCACTGGTTTCGGGAGATGAAAGGGTAGGCTCAGAATCTAACTGACCTAAATCACCAAATGACCTAGTTCTGAATGGGTTTAACAAGTCAATTTGTGATTCATGAAGAGCTAAAAGGTTTTCAGGGACTGAATTGGCTCTTATGAGGGATCTGAAGATAGTTGAGGATTGTATCCTAGGAGACTTCCTAAGAATTCTTTCAGGGTTGTCAACTATTTCAGGAGGATCCGGGTCAGGATGGGCTCTAGTATGAATCTTTTTAGGAGCCACAATGTTTATGGGATTAGATCCAATCTAAACAAGAAAAGTTCAACCAGATATGACAATCTTTAGACGGTTAACTAATCTGTTTTCTCAATTCGAATCCTATAGTCCTTTAACTGAGTTTGAAATGATTTTATAATGATAAGGGTTCTTTCCAGTGGAGTCTTAAGGTCTGTTCAGGGTGGTGGAGTCGCCAGGTGGAAGGTTCAGAGAATTTTCACAAAAGTACACTGTCCACCTCAGTGTTTGTGGAACATTTCTTTTCAGGGATATCTCAAAATACAACAGACTCTAACCAGAGATTGACTGGGAGAGCATTCACTAGATGTGTCACCCCTTAAAAGAGGATGAGATCCAGAGGCTACCTGGCCCTTTCCAGACTCTGTCTAAGAGTAAAGAGTAAAACACATCAAAGTCGTATGCAGGTATCAAAACTAGTGTTTCACTACCAATCTGCAATGTTTTTGGTATTTTCGGAATTGTTTATATTTGTGGTTTCTTTAAATAATGTCCTAGCTTTGCCTCAAAACTTAGCTACGGTTAAGAAACAAAGACAGTCTATCCTTGTGGCTAAGCTAGCTGATTTTTCCAAGGTTAGATAAAGATTTAAAAGAACCCTAGGATTGACCTAGTTTGTCACTGATCCAAACAAGTTTTATCGTGATTACCATTCTTTGGTAGTGCTTGGAAAGGCTGCTTTTTACTCTCAAAATGTTTATATGAGGATTCTGAGGTAAGAGTCCCCAGCAGAGTCGCCAGAAATGTTAGTTCCTGGTGGCTCAGCTGCAAAATAGAACAATTGTCATGGGACCAGAGATTTTGGGTTAAACTTCCCCAGCGGAGTCGCCAGAAATGTTAGTTCTATGTAACAAGCAAGATTGGCAGAGTCCGATCACAGAGTTAACATCATTTCAACCAACTTTGGGATTCTAGGATCTAGCCCTCCTGAATCCGGAGAGGGATCTCTCCAATATGTACAAAGATGGATATTGTCTTTGAAGTTTTAGGGTGATGATATTAGGCTAGTTATGAAGGCCAAGGGTTTTGTTTGGTTTTCTTGGATGGTTGAACATAGTTGCTGCCTGAGACGGAAAGATCTATATGCAAATAGGTTCAAAGGTGAGAAGTTGCAAGTAAACAAAATAAGCTTCGATTCTAAAGAGAGATGATGGCAAGATTTCAATCCATTGGGCTATGGAGTCATAAGGGAATTTTAATTGAAACATCCAGGTTCAAGAGTAATCTATGGGGCAAGTCATCTAGGCCTAAGGATCTCTTTGAAGTTTGATTTATGGAATGGGGTGATACAACAAGAAAGGGAATCAACAGATGCAGAACGAAGAGCAGCCCAGGATCTGGTAAGTACTTTGAAACTAGCCAGCCTTTGACCAGGCACTTAAGAAAAACATAGAAGCAAACTAGGATCTGGTAAGTACTTTGAAACTAGCCAGCCTTTGATACACTTCTAATAGAAAACAGATTAAAAACAAAGGGAAACTCAAAGGCAACCTTTGGAGCAGAAACTAGTGGGCAGGGCTCACCTTTCTCCTCATCTTAGTTCTCCTTTACTTAGTTACTTTCAAGACAATCACCGAGATAACACAGAATGGCCCAAGATCTGATAAGTACTTTGAAACTAGTCAGCTTTTGACACATCCTAAGGGAAACAGACAAATAGTTGAGCAAACAAGAAAGGGACTCAGGGCTAACCTTTGATTTCCTCAATTCATTCCTTACACAACATATATGAAAGTAACATTTAAAAACAACATTCAGCAGTGACGAAGAGATGAGGGAACGCCAGCATCTCTGTGCTTAGACTGAATTAAATCATTTCTAAATAACACAATAAGAAGAAAACATTGGGATAAAGATTTTTCAGCCAGAGAAAGTCACTGGTGTACAACAAAATCTAACACTGTTTAAACTGCTCTTTATAGTAGAAAATGAAACAAATTGAAAACAGAGATAAAATAACAAGTTACAGTGAGAATAACATCACCATCAGCATAGACCAGGATCCCATAAATCCACTTGTATTGATTGCTTCAAACCGGTTACAATCTTCAAATCCAGTGTTTTAGTCCATCTCTTTTCACAATCTAACCTATCTGTTACAAGCAGAGCTCCAAGAGCCCATGAAACCACTATTTACAGTCAAGAGTTTTCCACTCAGAAATAGCTACGGCGCTTCAGCAATTACATTAACAACCAACTAATCCAACCCCTCACTCATCTTCTATTGAGGTATTTATAGAAGGATGAGGAGGTGAGATCCAATTAAAAGATCTCAAACACAATCAATGCAGAATTAATGTATTCCTGACCCTGAGAGGTTCGATGAAGAAATTCTACAGGTGTTACATTGCATTAATGTGTCTATACTTAAGAAGTAAGCTCGAATAGAGCTTATATTGACCTTTGAGGCTCTGCGTACTGTTAGGGTTGCTCTGCAGCCATTTTGTCGTTGAAATCCGGTGCAGTAATAACTTCTTTGGTTGTTCGAGGCATACTATCTGATCCTGTTCAATAAATTCATCCTCTGTTTGAGCTTTCTGAGGCAATAGGTGGCACTGTGGTGGTTGAGGAATCAATTCGCCTCGAAGTATGGCGGTGGAGGCGATCTGTCTGCCGAACACTTTTAGGTTTTGCTTTAATCCGTGTTCTGAGCCGGGGATTAGGCTTCTGATAACCGTCTTAGCCTTAATCCCCACCAATCTTCTCACAAAACCACTGCTCTGGTTCATTTTATCTTTAATCCGATACTCTTTCTCTGCTCTGATATTGGCGGCCTTTTTCAAGCTTTGCAGGGACATGCGGCAAGCAAAGCTCATGAAGCTTTGTAAATATCCCTGTTCTTCTCCGTATGATCAATTCCCTGGACAAACCGAGAGGATTGGAGTCGTCACTCTCATCCTTCAGATTTCGTAGAATACGAAGAAAAACCCTTTGAAAACCTGCAAAAAACAAGAAAAATGAGGAAATCCTGCGTTATATGGGCAGACTGCATCGGAGGGCGTGCGGGTGGATGGAGAGATCGGAACCATTGATCGTATTGCGATCGACGGCCAGGAGCGATTTTGAACAGTCAACGGGAAAAGGTGGGCTGTACAATAGAATCAGGAGGATAAAAGAGAGCCGTTGATCCGTAGAGATCGACGGTGGGGATCGATTTTCGAGAGCACCAGGAGAGATTTAACGGGCGTGCGGGTTTAGTAAAGAGCGAACGAAGAAAGGCGATGGGGACCGTCGGATGGGAAGGCCCAGATCCGACGGCGGGGAGAAATCCCGCTGCGGGGTCATAAGACAATGTTTAACGTGCGGGGAGAAGGCACGGAACGGTGGTTTGGGGGCGAGGTGGAGAACACGTGTCAGTCGGCGCGTGGAATCGCTGGCCGACGGCACAAAACCACCTCCGGACGAAAGGTGGTGCGGGCACATACCGGTGGGAAAGGAAAACAGCGCTGCGGAAAAGGGGGAGGGGTCCACCAGCTGACGGGATACTCCGCACCGTTGATCCGTGGGACAGATCAACGGCGGAGTTTTAATATTATTTTCTTCGTTGGAAAAATAAAACAAACCCGTTTTTTGCATTTTACAACGGTCTTCAATGTTTTTCGGGCAATGAATTATTTCCGAGTTTAAGCGCCTGGCGGGTTTAGCACGCGGTTCCGGCGTGGGGACATATGGATGAAAAGAAAGCAGGGGCTTACCCTGAGGGGCTAAAGCCCAACGCATGAAAAATGTATGTTTTTCCATGGTTTTTCAATGATTTTCGCAAGAGGAGAAAAGGCTCCGATAGGTTAAAAAGTGTGTTTTCGACCTTGGGGAATGAGATTAATGGAGGAATATGGGATATAAAAGGGTTTGATGAGGTTTTTTATGGTCGAGAAGAGAGTTGAAAAAATGGAGGAAAGGTGGAAGAAGGGGAGAGGACAAGGAGGGGGATGCAGCAGCATTTTGATTAGGATTTTCATGGTATATCAGAGGCAGAGAGGAGGGAGAGTATGTAGAACCAACAGTAGTTTGGACTTTTGTCAACAGACTTCAAGTACCAACAATTTTCAGGATTTTTAAACTTGTTTCTTGAAGGCTGCAAAGACCATTTAGCCACCAACTGTCATAGTTGAAAAATATAGGTGGCTAACACGGGGGGCCAATTGGGGTTGTGTGCAATGGGATCATTTGTAAGATCTGGGAGTTTTAATGAGCCTAGGAAATGTAACTGAGTATTGAGTGCCATTGTGAACTATGGAAACATAGGAATCTGGTTGTGTGTGGGGGGTGTCTGGGGGATATTACCTGGAAACGTACCCTATTGTGTGTTCTACTGATGCCCTAAAGGGGTAGATATCCTCTACCCTCTAGGAGTTTTTGGAGGAGTTGTTTATGGTGACCCTGTGGGGGTTTCCACAGGTGTGGAATTGGGTGACCCCTGTGGGTTTCCAATTGAAGATGCCTCAATAAATAATGAACCAATAAGGGTGGCTATGTGTTGTATTTGGCACCTGAATGGTGAAATACCTGTAACTACTCCCTCTAATGGGGGTAGGTCCAAAAAACATCTAGATTGACAAGATCCTATTGAGTCTGTTATGGTGTCGACTTGGTTTAATTTTGGAAATATTTTTTAGTTTTTTTGAGAGGAGAGAGATTATTATCAAAGAAAAATGGGATCACATGTAGAAAAAAGTGAAAAATAAAAGGTAAGTTTCTCCTTTAGATTAATACTATGTGATCAAGCAATCAAAAAATATGGTTTTGGTTGTTTCGTATATGATACTCAAAAATCCTAGAATACCTAATCCTCCTCGCACTCTAAAATGTAATTGGGCCTTGCAAAGATATCTTCTGATGGGTATTGGGGCTAAAGTCCCGAAATAACTGGCGATGCCTTCCAGCAACCGAATAATCAACGAAGGTAAAGGTAAGAGGACTAGTGCTTCCTACATCATCACCTATAGGGAAGGATGCCCTATATTTAGCCAGTAAATTACCGTCAACCCACGTGAGCATTTGAGTCTTGAGCTTATTGGTATTTAGCTACCAGTACCGAGCACTATATGGGTTAGGTAGCCCCAAATAGTACCGCACCCATTGGTCCTAACCTTAACCCCCTCTGAATCGAGTTTTTGTAGTGCTTGGGAATTCTGTCATGTGGGCGGATAGATGGATTTTAAGCTCCCTAAATAATCAAATTCTATGTTTCAAGAATGTAGAATGACCATGGTGGCTTATTGGATGCCTACCCCAAATGGTCCTAACCTAAACTATAATTTCTTTTGTGGCCCCTGTGGGGATATTTTAGTGAGTTCAATTAATGGTTATTTTTAAGGAGTATTAATTTGCTTAAAGTGTGCCTTGGTGAAGCGACCATAAGAAGAGGACCAAGGTCCTAACTTACTGAATCTTACTGTGTGTGATGAATTTTACAATCACAATGTTATAAGATGTGGATATGCGATGATCCTTTACACTCCTTTCATAATTACACTATGTGTGATTGTTACTTTCATAAAATAAACAATGTGCGGATAATGGGCCACTTACACTTTTGCCTAGTTAGACTAGATGTTTCACTATAGGGAGATGGAAAAATATCAAAATAAATCTTTCATATGTGTACCCAGGCTCACCAAGAGGTGCAAGGGTGGAAGAGTTTACTTTCCTTCTTTGATACCTTGATCCTAGTCCTGAATCCTAATGTGAAAATTTAAACTAAACTAATGCAAAACTTTTGAAAAAATGGAAAATAGATAAATATTTGTGGATGTATGGGCCACTTACTTTCCACTAATTAATCCTATGTTTTTAGTGTCTATTATTAGTAAATAGTTCATTCATATAGCATGTGTGGATTTAAAAATTTCTTACTTTTTCCCTAATTAAAATATGTTAAATTTGTGATAATAAGCTAAAATTAAAATAATGTAATAGCTAAGCTAAATTTAAACCAAAAACACTTCCTAATATGTCAAGAAACACCATAACATAGTGACGGAAGATTTATTATGGGCTTCCAATCACTTTAAAATTTCTAAAAATGAAGAAAGTAAGTGAAAAAGTGCTCAATGGTTTCTGTGCGACTTGCGCGTATGTCCGAGTTGAACGCGTGTGGGTTTGTTGTGAATGAAAATTCCACCTTCTCTAAACTGAATCTTTTCACAGAGGGTGAATGAGAGAAGATGAGGGAAAGAAGGAATTGTCCTGCAACAAGCTTGGGTAGGAGAGAGGTCCTGGAAAACAACGACCACTTAGCTTAAAAAGAAAAATAAGTGGAGTCGCCAATCCTGATGTAGTGCATTTGGCACGTGGGTGTACGAAATGCACTATGCTTGGTAGGGGAGGTTTATTTCCTAAAAGAAATGTAATAAGGAAAAATGAGTTGTTAGATGGTTAGTGAAACATCATAACATGTAGAAAACTAGTTATAAAACATAGCATGCTACAATAGAGGAGGAAACAAGAAACAAAAAACACAAATACAATACAAGCTCAATATAGAGTTTAAACAAAATAATAATATACATGGAGAACTTATCCCCTTTTATTAGTTGTTGGTGATAAAAAGAGGTAGAACGCTAGAACATTTGCAATGAATCCTTATAGCTATGCAGCTCTAATATTAAAAGCAAGGAGGGTTCTTCCATTAAGCTACTTGCAAGCCTCTCTCTCTCCTCGATGAGTGGTAGGATAACAGATAGCTAATGCACTTCTCCTCTTGGATTGAGATATTGGATGGCCAATAAATGAATCCCACAACTACTTGTTTCTTGGACAACACATCGCTGGTTTTCTCTTGGGAAATTTTCCCAGCATAACAATATGTTCTAAATTATTCTTCCCATGGTGGTATTTTATAGGAAAAATTCAAAATCCCCTCCCTATCTTGGTACAATTGTGGATGGTGACCCAAGAGTAGAGGTTGATTCCATTTTTTGCTATAATTGAGGCCTCAAGGTGGCTCCAAGATGGCTGTACTTGGTAGCCTTGAGTGGAAAATATTCTTCCTTAAGTGTGCCAAGTGGTCCTGGATGGTGACCTTTTGCCATAACTGGGATCACGCGGCTATTTGAGGGATAACCATGGAGATATCTGCTATTGTCAAAGAAAGGGCTACATGGAGCACTTAGGGCTAGTGCCTTTTGCACACTACTTGATAATTTTTTCTTCTTGACCTTAGGAAAAGCTAAATTTTCCAGATTCTGTAATGTCTTTCTTCCTGTAAATCCTTCTACTTGACATTTCATGATGTCATTTGCCTATCCAATTTTACAGTGATAATAGTCCCACTTGAGCCAATCATTTCTATCTACCTCAGAATCACCTCCAACTCCTCATGATCTCTCCCTTAACTGATTTTACAACCCAGGTGGCATGAAAATCTCCACTTCTCCTTCACTTTAACTTTATGAAGATGGCCAAGTTAACTTGCCACCTTTTTTCCTTTTTAATCTCTCTTTCTCGACATTAATTCATTTTATCTAAATAATGCATAGAAATAGTGTGAGGGATCCATACCTGAGCCTACCTACTTCTAGGGAGTTGTAGAACCTTTTGATGCAGAGTGCTAGAGAATGGTGATGGCCATCAATGTTTTTTCTTTGTTGTGTGTTTTTTTGTTCTTATTTTTTGACTTAGCAACTTATTTTTGAGTGAGTTTCTTACTATTTTGGTTTGCTGATTATTTTTTGTAGGTGTTTCATGGATATCCTCAAGTGCTATTTTTGGTGTGACTTTCCTTCTTGAGTCTTCTAGTGATCATCTGTAGCCATTTCCATCAGCGACCTCTTTCATTCTTGACTTGCCATTACATGTACAAGATTGCTACAGGAAGTGATAATATTATTATACTAGTCCCTTTTCTATTGTTTTGGATCTCCACTTAGCTATGAAATGATGAGAAGTAGTGTAGGAATTCTAGCATTGGAGTTAAGGAGTGAATGGAGTGGTGGAGAAATAAGAAGAAAGGCCCTGTGTAAGGTTTTAGCTAAAATAGCTCACAATGGCGAAAGAGAGGGTTTAGTGCGTGAATATGTATGCATGGAGTGGAGTGATGGTTAGGAGTGGTAGGTATTGGAAAGAAAAAAAAATTCACGTCTTCTTGAGGGTTATATGTCCTTGGGCGAGTTTTTTCCTTCTTGGATTATTTTCTTGTAGAAATATAGGGTTTCTAGTAGCACTACAAGAAACCTTGTAGTAGCCTAGGACATCCTATAACACTACAGAGAGTAAGAGAAACATCGGGTTTTTGATCACTTGGAGGGAGAAATGGATCGATGGATGCATACTGGAGTTGATTATGGAGTGGGTAGGCAAAGGATAGAGAGGAGATAGAACATATGTTTCTCCTCTTTGTCCATATTGTCCTTGATAAACAACTTGTAAAACAGATATAGGTTAGTGCATAGGTGTTGTTTCATCCTTTTTTATTTTTTTATTTTTTTCTCTTTTTTTTTTCTTATAAAAAAGAAACATGTTGCCTACCTCAGAGAATTTTTTAACCCACAATCCTTCCTTGGACACCTCCAAGAGGATTTCACCCAAGGATCTTTTATTTCTTTGTTTTTTCTTTTCTCTTTTTTTCCTTTTCTTTTTTTTTTGCTCCATGATTGCCTCATGGAGGTTTTCAACCCAGGGGTTGGCCTTGGATGCTCAGAGAGGTTTTCACCCACGGCTCTTTATTTTTCATTTTTCTTTTTCATTCTCTAGGAAGGTAAGGGGGAAACTACGAAGATTCCAATTACATTCACCTGCATGTTTATTGAATTGATAAAATCACCTCTAGATAGGGGCTTCTTGTACATTTTTATCCTGTAACCATTGACAAGTAGAGGGATCCCCTCCTCATCTGTGGTACTGATCTAAACAACCCCATTTCCATGGAATTTTTCCACTTGATAATTTCATATCCATCATGTCATTAGGTTTCCTTTGAAGTCCTTAAATCTGGAGTCATAGAGAAATGCCCAATCTCCTTATTGAAATGTATTTTCTCTTATGTGCTTGTCATGCCATAATTTCCTTTGCCGTTGGATTACCTCTATGTGAAGGATGGCTTGAATTATAAATTCAGCCAAACCATTTAGTTGCAACAACCTTTTTTTTTGTGCCTTTTTGATGTCTAGGTCAAATTAAGTTTCCACTCTGAGGGTGTTGTACTCAAACTCAATGGAAAGCAGACCTTTCTTCCCATAAACTAGATCATATGGAGTAAACCTTGTGGTTGTCTTCCAAGTGGTATTGTAAGCCTAAGAGTCTTCCACAAATCTTTCTACCCAATATTTTCTACTGCTACTCACAACCTTGGTGAGGATGTTCTCCAATGCTCTATTTGTTACTTCCACCTAGCCATTTTCTTGTGGATGATAGGCAATGGAAGTCTTGTGATTTATCTTGTTCCACCTTATGAGGTTTTCAATGATATGAGATGTAAATTGAGCCCCCTCATCAGTGACTACCTCTTTGGGGTATCCAAACTTGTAAAACACATTCTCTCTCAGAAACTCAATTACCTTCTCTTTTTTTGCTACTTTTACAACCCTTGTTTCAGCCCACTTGGTCAAGTAATCGATGAAGACTATGATATACCTCTTTTACCTAGATGGTGTATCAATGGGTCCAATGAAGTCGATGCCCCACTTTTCAAATGGATCTAAAGCCACCTGAGGGTGCAAGGGCATTTCATCCCTTGGTGTAGGTATCCTTATCCTTTGGCACTGATCACATCTACTAGTGTATCTCCTGGCATCTTGGTGGAGGGTAGGCCAATAGTAACCTACTTGAAAAGCTTTGAAGGTTGTCCTCTTAGCAGAAAAGTGGTCCCCATAGGGACTATCATGACATGTCGAGAGGATTTTAAAAACATATTCTTGCCTCTCACATCTTCTGAGAATTTTTTCATGAATTAACCTGAAGAGATTTCCAACAATCCATGTGAAAGGGGCACTTTTCTTGATAATCTCGCTCTTTTCTCTGGATGAAAGGTTTGGATGAAACCTTTGAGAAACCAATTAGTTAGCTATGTCAAAAAACAAAGGACAGAGTTGATATAAAAAATAGGTGTTCATCGAGAAGTTGATCATGCACCATGCCTTCCTCATCTACAGGTAGAGTTATTATAGATAAGAAATATGCAAGAATATTTTATTTTCTTGGTTTATCAACAATTGTTAAATCAATTTGATATAATAATAAAAAACATTCTAATGAGTCTAGAATTAAAATTTGTTTTATTCATTAAGTACTTCATGGTTGCATGGTCATTATGTACAAAGGTTCGATAACCAGTAATATTGTAATATCCCAAATGGGGAAATTTCTGCAATGTCGGGAATATCTGGGGATATTCCTATTTTCCCACTCCGAGAGTATTAGCAATCAACACTGAACTATTTCAGAGATTGACTGCTGGGGAATTTACTGGATATTTCACCTTCACAAGGAAGGATGAGATCCAGAGGCTACCTAGCCCTCTAGCAGACTCTGCCAATAGAACTTGTCAAGAGCTAATAATTCCCTTCAAGGAATTTCTGCAACAGTTTCCCATGAGGACATTGTATAAGGAAGCCTATGTGAAAATAAGGTAATCCAGTGTTAGGATTCCTTGGAATATGTATGATACAAACTCCCTGTAGAATATAAGCCCAATGAAATAACCCTAAGGGGGTTATTCAGATCTCCCACCAACAAGTATACCGAAATAATGCTCAACGAGAGAATCTTTAGCAGTATTAAAACTTCAATATGTAACAACAGTGAAATAATGCCTCATGCAATGTAAGAAGAGTAAAAATATGATACATAATATGTAGCATCAAATGTAATACAAATTCCTTGAGGAAAATACCTCTCGAGGTGAGCTTAATTTAGCCTCAAAAAGAACATGTACAGGAAACAAGAGAATACACTGCTACATAACCAATCAACTTTGTCACTACGCAGTCTATCAGGGAAAATGAATGAAAAATGATATATATGAGAGGATATAACAATACAAGCTCAAATAAAGATGGGGGAGTAAGATCTCAACCCCAAAAAACATTATTACAACAATCCTCCAAGGGATTGGCTAAAATACATAAAATCAGAAAATGTCGGAGTTGTAGTGTAGCTGCTGCAAATCAATAATAATACAAGAATGGAGAAGGAATTAGATGCTGCACTAGACAATGATACCTCCCCAAATAATCTCCAAAGTGAAGGGGCTGATCCCCTCCATGAATATTTCGCTCTCTAATGCACAAAATGAACTCTTCCTGCAAACCCTCTCTGAATATAACGCTGTAAGAGGAAGGGGTTGTGCTGGGTATGAGAAGAAACATGTGGCCCAATGCAAAAATATGAAATAGAAGCTCTGAGATCTCCTTTTCTGATCTCCTAGAGAAAGAGATGGCCCCACCTCTACAAAACAACTCTGGAAGTGTGATGATGAAGGTCCCTCACTGCAACACCAACAACTCCAGTGTTCTCTTGCTTCAAGAATAACGTAGTAGCTGCAAATGACTGCTTTGGCCTCAAGCCAAGATGTGAGGAAGATGAATAAAAATCTCTCCATGGCCTCCAATGGAAGAGAAGGGAATTCCTAAATAGGAATCCCTCTTGTGCTAAGCAGCACAAAGTTGAAGAGAGCTTCAACCTCCAAATTTTTCTCCAAAGATGAAACCCCAACAATGGCTCTCGTTCATATTTTATACAAGGAATGCTTCCTTGCCATGGACACCACTCACATTAAGGTTCCTCCCATTTTGAATTTCCCTCCATCCAACTACGCAATCTTCTTGTGCAAGCTTCCCCTCTTGGGTACGTTGTTGACTTTGGTCAACCATGGTCTAGCTCACTTGCTTTTGGCCCTTTTCACACTTGGGGTTGTTAGCTCCCCGTAATTTTGGCAGATTGGTGAGACCGAAGCTACAGGGAGAACACTTGAACCACTTTTGGATTCTAGGATCTAGCCCTCCTGAATCCAGAGAGGGATCTCTCTATAAGTGCAAAGATTGATTTATCTTTAAGGCTTGAAATGTGATATTAGGCTAGTTATGAAGAAGGAGGGTTTTTTGTTTGTTTTGGTTGGGCAAAGATATGTGAAGGGGAAGGAAGTCTAAATGAAGGGTGAAGGTGAATGAAAATGAAATATTGATTCAGCTAAGAATATAGGCAAGAAACAGCTTCAATCCATTGGGCTATGGAGTCATAGTAGGATTTTAATTGAAACAACAAGGTTCAAGAATGGTCCATGGGGAAAGTCATCTATGTCTAAGGATCTCTTTAAAGTTGATTTTATGGAATGAAATGAAAAAATAATAAGGGGAATTTAAATAAATGAAGAACAAAGAGTAGCCTAAGATCAAGTAAGTACTTTGAAAATATCCTGCTTTCGGCATACACTTAAGAAATACATAAAAGTAATCTAAGATCAGGTAAGTACTTCGAAACTAGCCTGATTTTGATGCACTTTCAATAGAAAACATTTAAAACACAAAAAGAATAGCTTAATATCAAGTAAGGACTTTGAACCTATCCTGCTTTCAGCATATTCTAAGGGAAACTTTTCAAAGCAACTGTTGGAGAAGAGACTAGAGGACAGGGCTCACCATAAACTTCTCTAGCTCTACTTTACTTAGCAAACTTTCAATACAAACAATTAAGATAAAAAAGAATAGTCTAAGATCAGGTAAGGACTTTGAACCTATCCTGCTTTCAACATACTCTTAGGGAAACTTTCAGACAACCTTTGGAGATAAAACTAGAGGACAAGTCTCACCATAGACTTCCCTAGTATAACTTTACTTTGTAGAAATTGAAAATAACATTCAAGAACAATTTTTAGTATAGGCAGTAGGACGAGGGAACACCAGCATTCCTAATTGCTTCGAATATATTGAATCATTCTTAAATAGATAATTTTGGAAGAAAACATATAGATAAAGCTTATCAGTAAGAGCAGGGTACCTTTGACAGTAAATCCTAACTCTATAATTGTTATTTTTTATTAGAGAAAATGGACAGAATGGAAACAGAAATAAAATAACAATTTACAATAAGAAAAACATCACCTTTGACATAGACCAAGATCCCATAAATTAGTTTGTATTTGATACTTCAAACCAGTTACAATCTTCAATTCCAATGGTTCTCTATAGCTTCAAACTTTTTATCTAAACTTAGGTATCTTCAATTACAAACAGAGCTTACAAAAACTTTAGAAAACTATTTATAGGCAACAGATATGCAGTGACCAACATTATATCATCTTCTACAGAAGTATTTATAGATGAAATGAGGAGGTGGGATGGGATAAAATATCTTCTAGTGTCAATTAATACAGTTTAATGCTTCTCGATCTTTGAGGGGCTCAATGGAGAAGATTTCAAATATTTGCTCTGTATTAATGTGTTTATATTAAATATATGATCCTCTTAGCGGATTTTGTTGACTTTAGAGCTCTTTCTCATCTTTCTAATAACTATGTTGACTGTTTAAATTAGTTTCTTCAACTCGAAATAATTGTTCAGCAGTATTGGGGCAAATATCTTCTGTTCTAGTCATAACTATGCCTCTTTTGAATTCTTTGAGGCTGCAGTTCACATTTGGTAGCTGACAGGATTCAATTAGCCTCTGATGTGGCAGTGGAGGCTTCTTGGATTGATAGATATTTTTTTTCCTTCTTTAAACACTGTTGATTTTCTTTAATTCGATGTGTTAGGCTTAATTAGGCCTAAATTTTTTCTTCTGTTCTTCACATTGTGTTTAATTGAAGGGATTAGGCTTTATATGGTCGATTTAGGTTGTAATCCCTCAAACTGTGTAAACCATCATTGATCCTTCCTCTCTGTTGTGACTGGATATTTTGACACTGATACTCTTTGATTGATTAAACTTTGTTGTGTCTTGTTGATGTGCAGGTGCGCAGAGGGTTTCAAAATGGCATTAGTGCTCATGAGGCATGGACGAAACATGGTGTTGAACCCTGTAGAATGATATCTTTGATGAATAAATTCCTGGGGGATCTTCATCCCCGGCCTTCAACTTTCTTTTAAAACAGTTGAAAAACTATTAAAAGCTACAAAATCAAAGAAAAATTAGAAAAATCCCGCGTATTTGGGTTTAAACTGCTTTAGAGGCTGGGGTTAGATCGCGGTTGTTGGATGAAATCATCCAACGGTAAGGATTACTCGATGAGGTCAGATGGGAGGTGGTTTGAAAAACGATGGGGAGATTAAGTTAGATCCGTTGATCCGCAGAGATCAATGGTTGAAATAAATCATGACTATATAAAGTGGAGGGGCCACTTTACAATGGAACGGAAGAAAATATAAAGAGAAATGGTCGAAAAACCTTTGGCAAAAGGAAAAATGGTTAAAATGAATTTTGGGGTTTCCGAACAATCCTGGGCCATTGGATTAGTTTAGTCCACAGAGATCAACGGCTGAGGTTGATTAATGAAGGCCCTTGGAGGATGGGTGGAGGGTGATAAACCAATGCGAGATTGAATGCGAGCCGTTAGATCTTAGAGATCAACGGCAGAGATCAGTTTTGGGAAAATGTAATGGGAATGGGAAAGATGGTTTCTACTAAAGAAACCATCGGTTTCGCATAGAAAAAAGGGCGAAAGGCGGTATTTCCTTTTTGAACACGATATGCATTAGAGCCTGACACATGGCATTTCAAAACCACCCTCGTCATGTAATTTTGAAACATTATCTTTCGGGCTTAAATTTACATGAAACTGCACGTTGACCATTAGATCTGGGGTGTCAGATTGAACGATCGAGAGGAGAGTGCGATAAGACAAGATGCACAGGTGGAAAGAGGTAAGGCGATTTTAATTTGGACCATCCGATTAGGGAATGGACGACGGAGATTGGATCTGGAGAAAGGTAGGACCCAAAGGAGTTGAGCCTATCACGTTGAATCTGGACCATTGGATGAAATGGATGAATGGTCCAGATCCAATCTTGGGATCAACTGAATAAAATATGAGGTGATGGTTGGGCGGAGAATGGGTCAATGTGAGCCGTTGATCTATAAAGATCAATGGTGGAGATCCATTTAAAACTTTATATAGCAGGCTAATGAAAAATAACAAAGGGAAGGGAGAAATGATCTGGACTGTCAGATCTTATTGTATGGACGGCCCAGATGCAAGCAGAAGATTGCGATCAGCGGGGGAAAAGGGAAAAGAGCGCCAATGCAATTGAACGTAGACCGTTGATCTGAATTTCAGATCAACAGGGGAGAATGAATCGGAGGTACAAAGGCGAAGGGATGGGCTTATGGAAAAGGGTGATGTGGGCCATCGGATCTGGGCCTGGTGGGGAAAATCAACAGCTGAGAATCCATTAGGAGGTTTCCAATCGGGAGCGGGCAATAAAATATTCAAATGCACCCAATGAAAAACTCCGATGCAAGATTCCGTAGATCATTGATTGGTTTAAGATCAATGGTGGAGGTTCGCCCAACCAATGAACCATTAGGACTCTTTATAATATGAAAAAGTGGGGTATTTAATGAAATTCAAAGGGAAATTCACATCGGGGAGGGTTTTATATAATGTTTTAGCACCCGATTGCGGGCTCCAGGTTTTACAAAAGAAGCAAGGGATCGGATATTTATAACAAAAAGATATGCACTCGTCAGAAGTTCCGATTGTGATAAGCACCTTCGGGCTTTAATGCTTGGCTCCAATGCCAAGTTGCATGGTGGGGAAGTGGTTTAGGGCTTAGCCCAAGGGGGCTAAAACCTTAACACAAAAAGGCTCATTTTTATGATTTTCTCAAGGTTTTAAAGCATTTTGAAAGCTTCCGATAAGGTAAAAGAGGAGTTTTAACCTTATCAAAGGGGTTTTTATGAAGGGAAATAAGGGAAAATAGAGGAATTTTGTGAGGTAAATGGGGATAAAAAGGAGGTTAATTTTGAGTGGAAGAAGGGGTAAAAATGAGGTAAAAATGGAGTTTTCGCAACAGTATTTTCTTCTGGAAAACAACAGATTTTCATATTTGAGAGGGAAACAATAGTGAAGATTAATCAAAGGATAAGATATCTTCACAAGACTTCAGGAACTAACAATTTTGGAAATAAAAATTGTTTCTTGAAGGCTTCAAAAATTATTTAGCCACCATTTGATATGAAAAATTTTATAGGTGGCTAACAGTGGCTCCACAAGGGGATGGTGCCTTCTTGAAAACATCGATAACTTCAAACTTGCATTCTCTACGGGGCTGATCAGTGCCTCATCCATTCGGCTACAACTTATTTCACTTAGACGATCTCCTTCTATTTTGAAAATGTTAGCAACCATGAAAAAAAATGGAACTCTATCAAACAAGCTTTCTTCCTACCCAATCCTACTGATCTAACATTTTTTCTTCTTTCAGAGTGGATTTGGATTGGCAAACTCTTTTACAAACATTTTATTCTTTTAAAAGAAAAAACCTAGTCTATGTCTACTTCTTATTTCTCCATGAACTCAGATTAAACAGTTGAGTTCATAAGCTTCTCTACCTAACTACTATCTGTTAGGATTGAACTGTCTAATAGATTTTATTCTCTAATTTCTAAAACAAAAATTTAAAAGCATACAAGTCAGGATTGAACAGTCTAACTTGTTGCTGATCTATGTCATAAAAACAAGCTGCACGTAGATTATTATTTGTAGAAAATTAAATCAAAATGATGAAGGCTTAAGATCTGAAAGTTTAAAGCGGATCCTTCTCTTTTCTTTAGCTATGTTTTTAGGCATTGTTTGAGCTATCTTACATTCTCTTCTGGTTCAAGTTTTGGGCTTATTTAGAACCAGTTTAATTTTATCTTTGACTCGAGATTTAAACAAATTAGAGTCATTCTCCTTTTGGAATCTTAGGTTCAGATTTTGAGCTTGTTTGAACGTTTACTTTTCTATCCTAATCTTCCTAGCTGATAAGCCAAGATTAAGCTATTTGGAAAATCTAATTCACTAACCTATCAACAATAAATTCAAAACTAATTAGTCATGATTAGGCTGTATGACTAACTAGAAGTGTGTTTTTAGGAGTGGAATTTGAGCTTGCACACTTTCAGACTTTGTTTTTCTTTTTTGGTATGGGGCTGTACCTTTCTTGTTTTTACAATCTGCCCTCTTTTCTCTTTCTATTGTTTTTGTATTTTTGATTTTTCTAACTTTGAATGCAATGATGGATGAAATATTTATAATGAGAAAAATATAAAAAGGATTCAAAACATGATAGGATCAAGAGAATAAATAAGTTATAAAATTTCCCATGATTTTCCTTGTCTTCTCTCCTTGAGTCCCATTTTAACACTTTGTCACCAATGTTGAAATTGTTGGCCTTTGTCCTTCTATCAAAAAGCTTCTTGATTCTTTTTTGTTTTTCTAATGCACTATTGTAAACCTCCTCTTTGTTTTGCTGAAGATGTATAGTCTGATTAATTATTCTGATCATGTCATTGTCTTCAGACTGTACTTCTTGGATCAACTTCATAACTAGCACACCAATGCTAGTTGGAAAAATTGCATCTGTACCATACACAAGATGGTAGGGTGACATTCCAATATATTTCTTAAGTGTTAATCTATCAGCCCACAGTGCATGCACTAGATTTGTGTGCCAAGACTTCTTGTTGTCCTCTAACATCTTCTTGATTATGTTCACCAAAATCTTGTTTGAGGATTCTGCTAACCCATTACCTTGAGGGTAATAAGCAGTTGAATGACCCAATGTAATCTGATATTTGTGACAGAATTCAACCATCTTCTTGGATCCAAATGCAGCTGCATTATCATTGATGATCTTCCTAGGATAGCCAAATCTAGAGAGGATATGAATCTCAATAAATTTTATGATGACAGAGTCATTGGTTTGCCTAGAAGGGATGGCTTCTATCCATTTGGTAAAGTAGTCTGTTGCAGTGATAATCTATCTATGTTGGGTAGATGAGGGTGGATGGATTTCTCCTATGAAGTCTAAACCCCACTGTTGAAAAGGAGCTTCAACAATGATTGGATGCAGAGGTAAGGGCAACAACTTTCTTTTCCCTTAAAAAAGTTGGCATTTATGACAGGAAATTACCATCTTGTGTACATCTAGAAAGAGGGCGGGCCAATAGTAACCAGCTCTAAGGATTTTGTTGGATGTTGTCTTCCAGTAGAGGTGGCCTCCACATTCTCCTTCATGGAATTCTTGCTTAACCTTCTCTGCATCATTCTCAGGAAAACATTTAAGCAATAACCCACTTGCATTTTTTCAATAAAGACATTTATCTATAATGCAGTAGTTTACAACTTTTAACTTTAAAAACCTTGCCTTTGTTTTTGATAAGCCAGGAGGTGTATTCAAATTAAGCAAAACATGTAGAATATCAGCATACCAAGAGGAATTCATAAAATGGTATTTAACAATGGGAGTTGATAATTCCTCTTGTTCATATAAAGAATTTATCATATTTATATCAAGGACTTCAAAAGTTGATTCAGCCATTAATCTAGCTAGACCTTAGCCTTTAATGAGTTTAGTGGGCTTGCTCTCTAGATCATATTCAAGCATCACAGCTATCCACTTACCTCTCTTACCATTTGGGTCCTATGTTAGAATGTCCTTCATAACTAAATTTGGGACAAAGCCGATGATGTGGGAGTGCATAATGTAAACTCTGAAGTCTTTTAAGGCTTTGACTAAGGCAAAGGCTTGTTTTTCCGTAATGTTGTACTTCAGAGGAGCATCTCTCAACGCCTTGATAAAGAATGCAATAGGTTGCTCTTGTCCTTGTGGATTTTTCTGCAATAGGGTAGTAGCTATTGTATGTTCTGATGCAAATGAAAAAATGTAAAAATATTTTGAAAAATCAAGACTTATTAGAACTGGTGTTTTGGTTAATTCTTGTTTTACCAGCTCAAAATATTTCTTTGCTTCTAAGGTCCACTTAAACCCTTTCTCATTTTTCAGCATGTTTGTAATGTTTCTAAGGAGATCAGCTAAGTTGGGTATGAACCTTCTCAAGAAATTAATCTTTCCAATGAAATATTGGAGTTCCTCGATGTTTCGAGAATGAGATATTTGCAATATAGCTTCAATCCTCTTTGGGTCTATCTTTATCCCCTCTTATGATATTATGTGTCCAAGTAGTTTACCTTCTTGAAGACCAAATAGTGTTTTCTTCGAATTTAAAGATATCCCAAACTTTCTACATTTCTCAAATACTTTTCTCAAGTGTTATAAGTGCTCTTCATCTGTTTTGGAAAAAATAGTGACATCATCAAGGTAAATAATGATGAATTAGCCCAATTCTTCCGAGAATGCAATGTCCATGGCTCTCTGAAAAGTTGCACTAGCATTCATTAAACCAAAGGGAATTTTCACATACATGAAAGTTCCCCAAGGTGTAGTAAAGGTTGTCTTTAGTTGATCATCAGGATGTACTAAAATATGATTGTATCCTGAGTAGCCATCTAGCAAAAAATTTCTTGTAGAACCAACTACCCTTTGTAAAATATGATCCATTTTGGGTAAAGGGTATTTGTCCTTCAATGAGGCTTTTTTTAAGTCTCTAAATTCAATACAAAGCCTAATCTCTCTTGTTTTCTTCCTAACTAACACTAGATTAGACACCCACTCTGAATATCTAATAGGGGCAATAATACCAACTTCATACGTTTTCTTGATTTCCTTCTCAACCAAAGGTAACTGAACAGGGTTTATTCTGCATAGTTTTTGTTTAAATGGATTTTGGTTTTCCTTGAAAGGTATCTTGTGCTAAATTATTTCAGTGTAAAAGGATTTCAGATCCTCATAACTCCATGCAAAAACATCAGAAAATTCTTTAAACAGCTCTATGTATTTGAGTTTGATGTGAGTTGGTAAAGTCTTAGATAGTTTGATCATCTTTGGTTTAGATCATTGCCTAAATTAAACTCCTCAACTTCGAATTCAATAGGCTCCATCTTTGGCTTCTTGGCCACATCGTTGAAATCAAACAACTCTTCTAAAGGGACCAGTCCCTTTGGCAAACTTTGATTGTTAGACTGCAAAGTTTCTAAATCTTCTTTGTCTAACTCTACAAAAATTTCTGTTATGTTTTCAAGTTTGTTAGATAGCAGATTTACGTCAGCCATCTCTGGAGACTGTTCTTCTTCATCAAGTAGATTTTCTTCACTAGGATAGTCTATTTCATAATCTGAATCTGAACTGGGTAGTTCAAATTCATTTCTAGACTGTAGGAAGTCTTCTATTTTTTTGTCTCCATCAAAAACTTGCCAATATTTCTTATTATCAGGGACAGCTGGTCTGAATTTAATTTGAGTTGTGCATTTTTTGGTTTCATAAGGAGTTAGGCACGTTCTAGCAGCAAAGCCAAACTATTAGCTTGAATATTTTCGTTTCTTGGGACAAAAATTAGTTTAAATTCCTCGAATATTTTCAATAATTCCATGACATCATTATGATAGTCTCTAAGTCTGGGATGTTTTGTGGTATATTCCCATTTAATTGCCTAATTATTAGTTTAAAATCACCATGAACCTTTACTCTTTTGGCCCCTAATTTATTCAATAAATGCAGGCCTAAAAGAAGGGCTTCGTACTCGGCTATGTTATTGGTGCATTGAAAGTTTAATTTGTAGGGATTCCCTTCAGTATGATTTTTCATTTCATTATGAAGCCACACTCCCACACCTGCATCACTCTTCGTACAAGATCCATCAAAAGTGCATACTCCAAAGAGGAGTAATTTCGGTTTCATCAATTTGGTTACTATCCTCTTCAACTAGCATGCTTTCGGATTGTTCTTGAAGATTAGCACTTCGTTGAATTTGTTTTAATTCCTCAGGTTTTTCATTGCGTTGAGGACTTTTTTCTTGACTCTCAAGATTGAAAAGCGATGGATGAATTATTTGTAGCTCTAGACCTTTTTTTTTTTGCTATAGTTTTCGGGTTTAGCAAACTGTTTCAACAGTTCTATATCATCTTCCGCCTCCTCTCTATATGCCATTAATTCAGTTAAGGTCACTTGTTCAGTGAATGTTTCATCATTGAAAAGGATAAATGAGTCAAGGCCTATGTTTACAGAATAAAGGGGAGAGTTTTGAGGTCTCTCTTGGCTACTAACCATGTATTGCATATGAGACTCCCTGTAAAGTCTTCTTGTTTGATTAAAAACTGGGATGGTCACATAGGTCATATCCATCTACATAGTTCCTTGTAACTTGGCTCCCCAAGATCTTGATAACATCATACCATATTTTGGGGGTACATCAGCCACAAAAATATCCATTACTAAACATTTGGCTGGGATTTGTGCTAAGTTGACACAGAGGTCTTCAGTTAATCCTAAACATTTCACTCTGCTTGAGTCAAAGGAGTAAATATCTTTGTAAGGTTGAGTGATCTCAAGGCCTAGGCTCTCCATTACAACTTTGGGCATTAAATTGTGGGAGGCCCTTGAGTCATGCATGGCATTGTGCAAAATTTTTTCATGAACATTTAAACTAACGTAAAAAGGAGGAACTGGTCCTTCTTGATATCTACCTTCAATATTAGGACCAAAAATGAGCTCTGGCTGGTCATCGTTAAGATTGACAGTGTCATTATTCTCTTCTATGTTTAAAGCCTTCAAAATTTTAGATCTATATGCATCTTGGGCAGCTAATTCAGTGAGAGGAACAAAGATTTTCATTCTGGCAATTTCCTACTCCAAACTAAAAAGCATCTAATTATTTGAAGTGCTTGTTTCAGCCTTATTAACTGCCAGTCTATCAACAAAATCAGTTTGTTGATTTCCTCTATTTACATTTGTCAAAATTGTTTTAACAAGAGCACTAGTTGAGGTGCTAACACTACTGAGGTCTGCACTCTATTTTTCAGTGCTTTGAGTGCCTTTTTCTTTGTTTTTATCAGAATTTCCAGCCACTGTTTTGTCTTTCTGTTTTACAATTTTGGGTTTATTTACAGTGCTATTCTGTGTAGATTTTTCAGAGGTTTTAGTTTTGGGAGTTTCTTGATTGCTTTTACTCCTAAGGTCATATTCCTTTGTGGTTTCTATGATGAAATTTTCCATTTCTTGATAATAATATTCATCTGTTGGTCTTTTGTCATCATAGGGTGTGTATAGACCTTGTTTTCTATTGTAATGAACTTCAAAATCATCATTGTCTACTCCCAAGATGTTGATGTCATCCTCCTCTTTTTTTTCTAACGTTTCTTCAACCCCAATCACATAATTTTGATGAAAAGGAGGAGTGATTTGTTGATCATCCTCCCTTGGTCTATTTTGAGGCTGGTCTCTCCTAAAATTCCGATTTTGGTTTTGATTTCTCTTTTGAGGAGCTGTTTGGTTTTGACTTGCTTGTGCTCTCTCAAGTATGCTCATATTTTTCATCATCTCCTCCGTCATTCTTTCCATCTTTGAGCTAGATGTGGAAGGTGTAGATTCCTCTCTAAAGGACACTTTCTTCTCATTTCTCATTCTTGCTTTTTTCTCCATTAAATTAACTTCCATAGCAAGAGCTCATTTTTTCATATCTTCAAGAGTTAAAGGATCTCTCTCTCTCAACTGATAGGCCATCTCAGGATCAAATCCTTCAAGAAACTTGTTTAAAGCTAAGCCTTGTGGAGGTTTTAAGTCTAGGGGAAGAGCATTGTAAACACTGTTAAACCTTGTACAATAAGCTTGTACACTTTCCCCACCGTTTCTTTGGAGATTCTTATAATTAGAAAGTATTTGGAGGGGGGTTTTCCTTACTTCCAATTTGTTTAATAATAACTGATGTAAGGTTTGGAGATCATTAATACTGTGAGGGGTTAAGCCTTTAAACCATTTTCTTGCTTCTCCCCCTAAACTCTGAGCAAATAATCTAAGTTTGACAGTTTGATCATCAATCTCATTTTTGTCAAAGTAGTCACTCATCTTATCCACATGTTGTGAAGTAGTAGTAGCATTACTGGCATCATACAATGGTATCTTGGATTGATAGTCCTGTGGAATATTGACTAATGGTAAAGGAAGGACAAGGGGAGCATACCATGTTGCCATGATAGGAGGTTGTGGAAAAAATGGGGGGTTTACAAGTGGTGGGTTGACAAGAGGGAAAGTGGGTTGGGATGAAGTGGTTTAGACAATGGATGTATGAAGAACAGATGTGGATGGACCAACAATATATTTTTGAGCTAATCTAGGATGAGAGACACCTAAATTATGTAGGAAATGTAAATCAGGTGGTGTAGTTTCTATATTACTAGGATGTTCTCTTTGATCTGGGGATGAAAGTGAAGACTCTGAATCTGGATGATCTATATCATCAATTGACCTAGTTTTAAATGGATTTCTTAAGTCAACTTGTGATTTTTGTAGAGCTGCAAGGTTTTTAGGAACAAAATTAGCTCTAAGGGGTGATCTGAAAATAGTTGAAGATTTAACCTTAGGAGACTTCCTAAGGATTATTTCAGGGTTATAAAATATCTCATGAGGGTTTGGGTCAGGATAGGCTCTAGTATAAATCTTTCTAGGAGCCACTATGCTGTGTTTTTCAGACCCAACTAAACAAGAAAATTTTAACCAAATATGACAATCTTTAAGAGGCTAAATGATCTTTTAAACAAGAAAACTTTAATCCTAAAGTCCTCTAACTGAGTTTAAATGATGTTATGGTGATAATGGGTCTTCCCAGTGGATTTTTAAGGTCTGTTTAGGATTGTGGAGTCACCAAGTGAAAATTTTTAGCTCTTTTGGAGGTAAAATGTTTTATGGTCCACCACCATGTTTATTTGAATACCAATCTGAAATATTTTTGGGTTTTTCTGAGTTTTTTTCTTTTTTAAAGTCCTATGGGTTCTAAGAATGTCCAAAATCTATTTCAACACTTAGCTATGATGATGAGACAAAGAGATTTTACTCTTATGGCTAAGATAGCTAATACTTCAAGGTTTGATAAGTTCTTTTGAGAATCGTAAGGTTTCCTTAGTTTGTCACTAACTCAAATAAGATTTATCATGATTACCATTTACTTGGTAGTGCTTGAAGAGGGCTACTTGTACTCACTGAACAATGTTCTTGAATCAAAGGGTAATCTGAGATCTTTAAAGGTACCTAGGGTGAAAAATACTCAAAATTCCCCAGTGGAGTCGCCAGAAATGTTATGCCTGGTGGCTCAACTAGCTAATATACCAATTTTTCTTGAATTAAGGGCTTTCTAGAGTGTTAGGGTGTACTTAGATTCTCATTAACTCAGAATTCCCCAGCGGAGTCACCGTAAATGTTAGCTCCCCGTAATTTCAGTAGATTGGTGAGATCGAAGTTGCAGGGAGAACACTTGAACCACTTTGGGATTCTAGGATCTAGCCCTCCTGAATCCAGAGAGGGATCTTTCTATAAGTGCAAAGATTGATTTATCTTTAAGGATTGAAATGTGATATTAGGCTAGTTATGAAGAAGGAGGGCTTTTTGTTTGTTTTCGTTGGGCAAAGATATGTGAAGGGGAAGGAAGTCTAAATGAAGGGTGAAGGTGAATGAAAGTGAAAGATTAATTCAGCTAAGAAGATAGGTAAGAAACAGCTTCAATCCATTGGGCTATGGAGTCATAGTAGGATTTTAATTGAAACAACAAGGTTCAAGAGTGGTCCATGGGGCAAGTAATCTATGTCTAAGGATCTCTTTAAAGTTGATTTTATGGAATGAAATGAAACAATAAGAAGGGGAATTTAAACAAATGAAGAACAAAGAGCAACCTAAGATCAAGTAAGTACTTTGAAACTATCCTGCTTTTGGCATACACTTAGAAAGACATAAAATTAATCTAATATCAGGTAAGTACTTCGAAACTAGCCTTCTTTTGATGCACTTTCAATAGAAAAAATTTAAAACACAAAAAGAATAGCTTAAGATCAAGTAAGGACTTTGAACCTATCCTGCTTTCAGGATATTCTAAGGGAAAATTTTCAAAGCAACTGTTAGAGAAGAGACTAGAGGACAGGGCTCACCATAAACTTCCCTAGCTCTACTTTACTTAGAAAAATTTCAAGACAAACAATTAAGATAACAAAGAATAGTCTAAGATCAGGTAAGGACTTTGAACCTAGCCTGCTTTCAACATACTCTTAGGGAAACTTTTAGAAAACCTTTCGAGATAAAACTAGAGGACATGGCTCACCATAGACTTCCCTAGTATAACTTTACTTGGCAGAAACTGAAAATAACATTCAAGAACAATGTTTAGTTTAGACAATAGGACGAGGGAATGCCAACATTCCTAACTACTTGGACTATATTGAATCATTCCTAAATAGAAAATTTTGGAATAAAACATATAGATAAAGCTTATCAGTAAGAGCAGGGTACCTTTGACAGTAAATCCTAAATCTATAATTGTTGTTCTTTATTAGAGAAAATGGACTGAATGGAAATGGAAATAAAATAACAATTTAAAATAAGAAAAGCATCACCATTGACATAGACCAGGATCCCATAAATCAGTTTGTATTTGATACTTCAAACCAATTACAATATTCAAGTCCAATGGTTCTCTACATCTTGAAACTTTTCATCTCAAATTAGGTATCTTCAATTACAAACATAGCTTACAGCAGCTTCAGAAAACTATTTACAGGCAACAGATATGCAGTGACCAACATTATCTCATCTTCTATAGAAGTATTTATAGAAGAAATGAGGAGGTGGGATGGGATAAAAGATCTTCTAGTTTCAATTAATATAGTTTAATGCTTCTCGGTCTTTGAAGGGCTCAATGGAGAAGATTTCAGATATTTTCTCTGTGTTAATGGGTTTGTATTAAATATCCGATCCTCTTAGCGGATTTTTTTTACTTTAGAGCTCTTTCTCATCTTTGTAATAACTCTGCTGACAGTTTAAACTAGTTTCTTCGATTCAAAGTAATTGATTAGTAGTATTGGGGAAAATATCTTCTATTCTGGTCATAACTGTGCCTCTTTTGAATGCTTTGAGGCCGCAGGTGGCATTTGGTAGATGAGAGGATTCAATTAGCCTATGATTTGGTAGTGGAGTATTCTCGGACTGATAGATATTTTTGTCCTTTAAACACTGTTGATTTGATTTAAGTTGGTGTGTTAGGCTTAATTAGGCCTAAATTTTGTCTTCTTTTCTTCACATTGTATTCAATTGAAGGGATTAGGCTTTAGATGGTCGATTTAGGATGTAATCCCTCAAACTTTGTAAACCATCTTTGATCCTTCATCTTTGCTATGACTGGATCTTTTGACACTGATACTCTTTGATTGATTAAACTTTGTTGTGTCTTGTTGATGTGCAGGAGCGCAGAGGGTTTCAAAATGGCATCAGTGCTCATGAGGCACGGACAAAACATGGTGTTGAACCCTGTAGAATGATATCTTTGACGAATAAATGCCTGGGGGATCGTCATCCCCGGCCTTCAAATTTCTTTTAAAATAGTTGAAAAACTATTAAAACCTGCACAATCAAAGAAAAATTAGAAAAATCCTGCATATTTGGGTTTAAAATTCTTTGGAGGCTGGGGTTAGATCACAGACGAGGATTGCTTAATGAGGTCAGATGGGAGGCGGTTTGAAAAACGATGGGGGGATTAAGTTAGATTCGTTGATCCACAGAGATCAATGGTTGAAATCGATCGTGAAAATATAAAGCAGAGGGACCACTTTACAATGGAACGGAAGAAAATACAACGAGAAATGGTTGAAAAACCTTTGGCGAAAGGAAAAATGGTTAAAAGGAATTTTGGGGCTTTCGAATGATCCTGGGCCATTGGATTAGTTTAGTCCACGGAGATCAACGGCTGAGGTTTATTGATGAAGGCCCTTGGAGGATGGGTGGATGGCGATGAACCAACGTGAGATTGAATGCAAGACGTTAGATCTCAGAGATCAATGGTGGAGATCAGTTTCGGGAAAATGCAATGGGAATGGGAAAGGTGGTTTTGGCTAAAGAAATCGCTGGTTTCGCACAACAAAAAGGGAGAAAGGTGGTATTTCCTTTATCAACGCGATATGCATTAGAGCTTGACATGTGGCATTTCAAAACCACCCTCATCACGTAATTTTGAAACATTATCTTTCGGGCTTGAATTTACGTGAAACTGCACACTGATCATTAGATCTGGGGCGTCAGATCAAACGGTCGAGAGGAGAGCACAATAAGACAAGATGTGCGGGCGAAAAGAGGTAAGGAAGTTTTAATCTGGATCGTCTGATCAAGGAATGGACGGCGGAGATTAGATCTGGAGAAAGGTATGACCCAAAGGAGTTGGGCTTATCACGTTGAATCTGGACCATTGGATGAAACGGATGAATGGTCCAGATCCAATCTTGGGATCAACTAAATAAAATATGAGGTGATGGTTGGGAGGAGAATGGGTCAATGTGAGTCGTTGATCTATAGAGATCAACGGCGGAGATCCATTTAAAACTTTATACAACGGGCTCATGAAAAATAACAAAGGGAAGGGAGAAACGATCTGGACTGTTGGACCTTATTGTATGGATGGCCCAGATGCAATCGGAAGATCGCGATCGGCGGGGGCAAAGGGAAAATAGCATCGATGCGATTGAACATAGAACGTTGATCTAAGGATCAGATCGATGGCAGAGAATGAATCAGAGGTCCAAAGGTGGAGGGATGGGCTTATGGAAAACAACGATGTGGGCAGTCGGATCTGGGCCTGGAGGGGAAAATCAACGGCTGAGAATCCATCAGGAGGTTTCCAATCGGGAGGGGGCAATAAAATATTCAAACGCACCCAATGAAAAACTTCGATGCGAGATTTCGTAGATCATTGATTGGTTTAAGATCAATGGTGGAGGTTCGCCCAACCAATGAATCATCGGGACTCTTTATAATATGAAAAAATGGGATATTTTATGAAATACAAAGGGAAATTCACATCAGGGAGGGTTTTATATAATTTTTTAGCACCCACTTGTGGGCTCCAGGTTTTACAAAGGAAGGAGGGATTGGGGGTTTATAATAAAGGGGCCAATCACATCGAAGGTTTTATGTAACAATAAGACATGCACTCGTCGAAAGTTCTAATTGCGATAAGCACCTTCGGGCTTTAATTCTTGGTTCCAGTGCCAAGTCACATGGTGGGGAAGTGGTTAAGGGCTTAGCCCAAGGGGGCTAAAACCTTAACACAAAAAGGCTCATTTTTATGATTTTTTCAAGGTTTTAAAGCATTTTGAAAGCTTCCGATAAGGTAAAAAGGGAGTTTTAACCTTATCAAAGGGGTTTTTATGAAGGGAAAAAGGGAAATGAGGGAAAATAGAGGAATTTTATAAGGTAAAAGGGGATAAAAAGGAGGTTAATTTTGAGTGGAATAAGGGGTAAAAATGAGGGAAAAATGGATTTTTCGCAGTAGTCTTTTCTTCAGGAAAACAACAGATTTTCAGAATTGAGAGGGAAACAACAGTGAATATTAATCAAAGGATAAGATATCTTCACAATACTTCAAGAACTAACAATTTTGCAATAAAAAATGTTTCTTGAAGGCTTCAAAAATTATTTAGCCACCATTTGATATGACAAATTTTATAGGTCGCTAACAGGGGTTGCTAATAAAAGCCACTTAAGTGACTTTTTGCACCTTAGGAGTGTTTATTAAGTCGCTACATGGGCTCCCTCACCCATTTTATTCCTTTTATTAAAATAAAAGTAAAATTAATGTTCCAAATACTTTATTGCAAAATTTAGTACATTACAGTCCTCCCCTCCCAAAACTTGCTTGTCCTCAAGCAAGAGCAAGGATGAACTGCAAAAAGTACTCCACTCAAGGCATGGAGTCTAAAATATCCTCATGTAGATCCTCCATCCTCAAGCAATCAACCAAGCAAAATGAGTCACCATCGAACTAGGCAACTCCTGAAAGTACTCCTCCACCTTGTGCTCATGAGAAATAGGTGGGCTAAATCTCTGAACTTGGTAAGCTTCATAGCCTGCCCCGTGCTATCCTCTTCTCCACTTATGAAGAATGTGGAGTGAAAGCTAAACTTGGGCTACAATAGTGTTGCCTTCAAGAGGAAAGATGAAGTCTATATCCCCAAGGACCTCTCCTCCAACGCTGCAAATCAAGCTGGCCCAAATCATCTCATATGTGATGAGTTGTAATTCACCAACATATGGCATCCAAACAATCATATGGTTCACCTCATGGGAAAAAAACACATGGCTGAGCATGGTGACCATATCATCTTCCATACTCCCCTTGGAGCATGTGCTGCAAAAGAATGGAGGTCTTATCTCCCAAAGGGCACATCCACCCAATGAGTCTCTCCCTCCTCATGATACATATGGGGATGTTGCTGATATATGGCTGAAATGAAGTGGTCTTCATGAGAGACCCAAGCCACCCCATCAATCATACAATCCATGAAATGCCTCCTCCAAAAATTCAAACTCTCCACATAACTCCTCCCACATGAAGGAAAGAGATGAAGCTCTAGCAATCATGGGTTGCCCATTGCTTCTCCTGAAACATACAGCATGCAAAATAGGGAGAATCATACTCTCAATGGGCATCTTCAATTCATTTTCCTCCTTCAAAATGATGCTTCCCTTGGACAGCGTTCTATTGGTGAAATATGGAAGCATAAACTTGTGGAAGTAAGGAGGTGAACTATAACTCCATGAATGAAACCAACGTAGGGCACCATTGGCCTACCTCAAAATAACTTGCAACAAGTGCCTTTGCAACCACGTTTTTGCTGTCACATCCATTCTGCAAAATGATATCATGAAAACAAAATCTGGTGCCAAAGGTGCACACCGAAACTATGTGGCTTCCCCCACAAACCACCCATAAGATGGCCATCATTCTTGCTGCAATAGACCATAAGTATAGCTAGACATAATGTGCAAGAAGGAAGGAACCTTCTTGATATAACATGTTGATCATAATAATAAGAGAGCATAAGACATAAAACAAACGGTTACCTCCCTCATCATGCACTTTGGTCTTTGAGCTAAAGTGGCTCAAGTGAAAGTTCTCCCTTACTACAACATAGTAGGGAAGTGGTTGTGCCAACCCTCTCTTAATCTCTTGGGCTATGAATCTACTCATAAGCTGATATATCCCCACTAGGATGCCCTCCCAAGTGGATTCCTCCATCACTGAATAATATGTAGTAGCATGCATGAAAAGAGAACCCAAAATTTCTGCATGTAGACCTTTCTCCTTGGGCTTGTGAACCAAAGCCAAGGAAGTAAAAATGTGGTAAGAGGTGCTCTCCTCCATTAATCCTTCATGCTCATCACCTACATGCCTCCAAAGTACATCACTTGTGAAGTGGCTTGGAAGAAACTCCAACAAGTAACTCAAGCTCTCAAGTGATAGTGTTGCTAGCCTTTGGAGTAGGGCCATTGTCATCTCAAAGCTCCCCTCTTTGACATGGATCTTGCCAAAGAATCCTCCCATCATGTTGTTGCAAATGTAGAGCTCCTCCCATGAAGAAGGTGTTGCTTGGGCATCCAAGATCAAAGAGAAATCCTCTTGCACTATGCTACTACCTTCTCTTGCTCCCACAACATTCAAACAAAATCTGAGCAACAAGAATATTTGTTGCTCCCCTATACTTCCACCATACCCAATATGAAATGGGAACATAATGAGTGGTAAGAGAAATTCCACCCCATCATGATGCACCCATACTTTCCCCTTTTTCCATCAAATGCAATAAGTCTGAAATGATCCTAGGACCTATGGGTTATGGATCCTCCACATTTCCGTTGGGCACACATCATCTATAAGGCTCTTCTCTTTGGTGTAAGTATCCTGCCACTTGGTACCTCTTTCACAAGAGCTACCATTTTCACAAAACAGATTCCTCCTTTTGCATTTCATGGGACGTTGAAATGCAATATCCTTCTATGGTCCATTTCTCAAACCCCAACCTCTTGTGTGGTGCATGACTCATCAAGGGTGAATGAGAATGGTGGCACAGTGCAGTGATAGTCCCCTCCTTAAGAAAATAAACATGCAATAATGTACAATCCTCCATGATAGATAAAAACTCATGCATACCTTGGAGAGATTTGGAAGAATCTTGTGTTGCTGCAAGAATCTCTTCCTCAAGTGTGTTGGTTGCCTCAATAGCTGAAGATGAAGGGTGCTTCTCCATGTCTATGATAGTGCTAGTATGTGCCTCTACAACTGGTGGTAAGGGCTCCTCCCTCCTATGGTGAAATCTTCTGATTAAGATATGAGAAAAATTAGCAAGAGTAGAAACCCTTGCATGCCTCTCATGGTTGAACCACCAAGTCTTTGCTTCTCCCTCAAGGTGCAGCGCTGCAATAGCTACATCCTCTATGTCTTCTACAGGATGTAGTAGGAAGAAAGCCTCCAGCTTCTTCACCAAAGCCTCTGCTGCACATGTGAATGACCCATCAAATGTAGACAACAAAAATCTATTGCCTTTCATCATCCCATGATTGTAGGGCCTCCTTTCCTCCTTCTGCTAAATATAGTGAGGGAAAGATAGAGTCTCTTGGAAGACTCTAGGGTTTTTTCTGTATTCATTAAGGTACCCACTTAGAACTTCAAATTCCAAGTGATATTCATGCTTCTTCTCTTCTCCTCTGTGAGAATAGGAAGGGCATGGTCCTTCCTCTTCTCCCTTTTCTATTTCCTAAACCTCCTTGGAGAGGTTCTTGCTGGACCCAAAATTGATGAGATCAATCTCATCTTCTGCATCATTCTAGCCTCTTATTCTTTGAAATTATAACTTCACAAGCTGAGCCAATTTTGAAGCTCTGATACCACTATAATATCCCAAATGGGGAAATTTCTGCAATGTCGGGAATATCTGGGGATATTCCTATTTTCCCACTCCGGGAGTATTAAAAATCAACACTAAACTATTTCAGAGATTGAATACTGGGGAATTTACTAGATATGTCACCTTCAAAAGGAAGGATGAGATCCAGCGGCTACCTAGCCCTTTAGCAGACTCTTCCAATAGAACTTTTCAAGAGCTAATAATTCCCTTCAAGGAATTTATGCAACCGCTGCCCATGAGGACATTGCATAAGGAAGCCTATGTGAAAATAAGGTAATAAAACGTTGGGATGCCTTGGAATATATCTGATACAAAATCCCTACAGAATATAAGCCCAATGAAATAACCCTAAGGGGGTTATTCAGATCTCCCACCAACAAGTATACCGAAATAATGCTCAACGAGAGAATCTTCAGCAAGATTAAAACTTCAATATGTAACAGTAGTGAAATAATGCCTCATGCAATGTAAGAAGAGTAAAAATCTGATACATAATCTGTAGCATCAAATGTAATACAAATTCCTTGAGGAAATACCTCTCAAGGTGAGCTTAATTTAGCCTCAAGGGAACATGTACAGGAAACAAGAGAATACACTGCTACATAACCCATAAACTTTGTCATTGTGCAGTCTATCAAGGAAAATGACTGAAAAATGATATATATGAGAGGATATAACAATAAAAGCTCAAATAAATATGGGGGAGCAAGATCTCAACCCCAGAAAACATTATTACAACAATCCTCCAAGGGATTGGCTAAAATACATAAAACCAGAAAATGTCGAAGTTGCGGTGTAGCTGCTGCAACTCAATAATAATAAAAGAATGGAGAAGGAAGTAGATGCTGCACTAAACAATGATACCTCCCCCAATGATATCCAAAGTAAAGGGCTGATCCCCTCCCTGAAGATTGCACTCTCTAGTGCACAAAATGAACTCCTCCGACAAACCCTCTCTGAATATAATGCTGTAAGAGGAAGGGACCACGCTGGGTATGAGAAGAAACATGTGGCCCAATGCCAAAATATGCAATAGAAGCTCTGGTATCTCCTTTTATGGTCTCTTAGAGAAAGATATGGCCCCTCCTCTACAAAACAACTCTGAAAGTGTGATGATGAAGGTCCTTCATTGCAACACTAGCAACTCCAGCGTTCTCTTGCTACAAGAATAATGTAGTAGCTGCAAATGACTGCTTTTTCCTCAAGCCAAGATGTGAGGAAGATGAAGAAAAATCTCCCCATGGCCTCCCATGGAAGAGAAGGGCATTCCTAAACATGAATCGCTCTTGTGCTAAGCAGCACAAAGTTGAAGAGAGCTTCAACCTCCAAATTCTTTCTCCAAAGATGAAACCCCAACAATGGCTCTCCTTCATCTTTTATACAAGGAATGTTTCCTTGCCATGGAACCCACTCACATTATGGTTTCTCCCATTTTTAATTTCCCTCCATCCAACTACGCAATCTTCTTGTGCAAGCTTCCCCTCTTGGGTACGTTGTTGACTTTGGTCAACCATGGTCTAGCTCACTTGCTTTTGGCCCTTTTCACACTTGGGGATGCTAATAAAATCCACTTAAGTGAATTTTCGCACCTTAGGAGTGTTTATTAAGTTGCTACATGGCATCCCTCACCCATTTTATTCTTTTTATTAAAATAAAAGTAAAATTAATGTTCCAAATACTTTTTTGCAAAATTTGGAACATTACAAATATATTGTCTAAATTTATTTAAGGAATGGAAAATGGCTAAGATCTCATTATTTGTGACAATATAGTTAATTTCAACTTTGGAAAGATTATTTCTAGAGAAATAGATGGAATAATTTTTCTTCTAACTTCCCCGAGGCTTCCCCCACATCTTTATCTGATGCATCTGTGTGGATGTGGAATGGTAGAGCCCAGTTAAGACCTCGAAGAATGGGGGAAGTGGTCAAATTTTCCTTAATGAGCTCAAAATACTCTTGATAGAGAATAGACAAGAAAAACTCAGAATATTTGGCCAACGATCTAAATAATGGCGAAGCCACTTTGCTGAAGTCCTTGATGAACCTCCTATACTAGCCAGCCAAACCTAGGAAAGTTTTGGCATCTCTCTGCTTTTGAGGAGAAGGCACCCTTTTTATGATGGTGTTTGTGTTTGGGTCTACATGTATTACTACTTTTGATATTGAGTGGCCTAGGATTCTCCTTGTTCTTTTTAATAATTCACACTTTTTTGGACTCTCGGAGAGATGCATGTCAATGCACTTTCCCAACACTTGTCCTAGATTGGAGAGAACTTCCTGGAAATCATACCCATAGGGTGTGAAATTTTCCATGTAGATTTATATAGATTCATGGACTATGTTATCCTTGATAACAGCTAGGTTTGTCCAGGTTTGTCTTAGGTAAGTCAGGTTAGGTCATTAGGGTGAAATAAGGTCATGAAGTTCATTAATTTTCAAAAAAGGTACATATGTGGGGGTCTTAAAGGTCATCATTAAGGTGATAGATGTTAATGTCAAATAAAAATCCCAAAAATATCTTGTTCATAAGTGAAATTGGACATTTTATGTAAATTTGGCACTTCTACACAAGTTCGTTGCGAAATCAGTGTAAAATAGTCAGAATTAGCTATGAACTTGCCTGAAAACTTTGTTTTTACAACAAGCTGAAGTTTTGGTATTTTTGAAGCATTTAATGTATTTTAGAGAGCAGATGAGTCATCAAAAGAGTTCAGGAGTGTCATTGGGACACCTGTTGATGAATATCACTTAGAAAAAGGATGGCATGGCTTCTAGCACACCATTTTTTCCACCTCACAAATACACAACTCATCTTCAAATTAAGAATATGATGACCTGAAGTCTAGCATTACAATTTTCCACCTAATCATGGTTGTTGAAATGTAATTTTCCCAATTTTCCATCAATTAATTGGAATTTTAGAGTTCTTACTTTTTCTAATTACTTAAGTAAATAAGAGAGTGGAGGGACCCATAAACCCCATATATGAATAAAATACACTTTTGGTGTGTGTATGTGGATTATTTAGAAGTAGATCAACATTATGGAGTAGTGGAGAAACTTATTAATGAAGGAAGAGTGGAGATCATGGATCATTAATGAGAATATCATGGAGATATTGGAGGAGTAGCAATAAGATCATGGAGCAATAAAATTAAGATCATAGAGGAATAATGATAAAGTGATGGAGGAAGTGGTGCATTAAATGCACACATGATGGAGAGAGTGGAAACTAAATACCTAGATGATGGAGGCAATGGAGACACATCGCAGTCTTCATGGACACTAGTGACAACATGTGCAGCATATTTATAAGGTGGGCTAAGGCTAGGGGAGGCTCAGAAAGCATAAAAGGAATATGAAGGCAGCCATATAAATTAGATTTTAGAATTTTATTTTAGATCTGGATTTTTCATTTGACATTTCTGTGTACGCGTCAGCTGTTTAGCTAAGTCTACAGTGTTGTTTAGCACACGGGTGTTACCGAGAGGGAATCCCACCATTACCCATGGGGGACTTTGAGTTCCTACTCTGGAAAGGTTTCTCGAGCTATTATTCATCATAAGGCATTGGTACCACATTCAGCCCCTCTCTACAGCATATTCAGATTCAAGAATTACACATTCTTGCTTGAGGGTTTGAGAGGAGGAGGTTGTTTCTAGAATTTCAGCTAGGAAACTGGTGGAGGGTTCATCCTTTCACCTTTTGATTTCAAATCAGTCTTCCAGGAGAAGAATATTAGCATCCGACATTAGGCCATCAGTCTACACCTCCATGCAGCAACATTTCCATTAGGAATTACGTAGTCTAGTCTTGCAGATCTAATGGAGGAAGGAAGTTTCCAGTATTTCAGCTGGAAATCTTGTGAGGGATCACCCCCTCACCTTTTTGAGCTTATTTTCCTTTTTCTTGAGCTGAATTTCAGCCTCTAGAATTAGGATATAGCTTCAACCTCCTTGAAAATGCATTTATTTCCAGCTATTTTGTATTCAGCAGCTGTAATCTTGGGAGGAGGAAGGAGGAACTATATCTCAATCTTCTAGCTTGGAGATTTAAGGAAGGGATCAACACTTCATGCATTGAGCCGATTGTTTCATATTTCAGCCACTTTATCTTCAATTCATGGAGTATATTTGCATACCCAACATTTGTATAGTGCAAGCCCTAGGAGGGTGATTTTCCAAGATTGTTAGATCTGGAAAACCTTTCTGGGTTATCTTGGGTGTCCATCGTAGAGCCCAGATCTGAAATTGTGACATCATCTGAGCTCTAGAAAAACCAGATATACGCATTCCATTTCAGCCAACAGTTATATTTCCACCATTTGTAGAAGGGATAGCGCAGTGTAGCCTCCAACAGTTCAATAGTTACACAGTGCATGCTTTGAGAGGACTTCAGGGTCACTCTAACCTTCTTGTTTGGCTTGAGTGATTCTATTTTTTTAGCACGATTGTACTTGGATTTTCACCTCCTAATAATAAAATGGCTCAACTATTCTATCTATTTGTATGGTGCATTTATTTTATGTGTTCATTGTTGTAGTTTCTAGCTATTGTGTTTTGTATTACTGTCTTTTCCCATTTTTGGATATTATAGCGGTATCAGAGCATGATCTTTGGCTCAACTTGTGGGCAATTCTTCTTATGACATTAGAAAAAGAAGGAGAAATAAGAGATCTATAATGGCGGAGGGATTAAGTTTTTCCACACTTCTATTCAGATCTATGCAAGATCTCTCTGAGGTCAAACAAATGAGAATGGAGAGTCAAAAAGAGACCTCAAGAAGGTTTCATAATGAGGAAGGTCCAATCACTTCCTATCAACAACATAAACATTCGGCAAAGCAAAGAGCTCCACAAAAATCTAATATTTCCACTTTCTTTGAAGAGGAAGGTGAATGGCATGGAGATGGAGGAAGCTTTGAGTATGAGACTCTAAGTAAATATCTGTCAGAATACAAATCACAATTTAGATAATTCAAGGAGAATTTAACTCTCCAACAATTTTTACATCTTAAAGAAGAAAGGAGATTCCACAACAAAAATAAAAGGAAAAGGCACATATTCTTCTTGCCTACATTTGATGGATCATCCACAAGCACAGAAAAATATTGGAGGAAGGAGTTAGATGCATTCCTTCAACTACACTTAGTAGTAGAAAGAGAGGTTTTTGATATTGCAGCGCTACACCTTGAGGGTGAAGCAAAGGATTGGTGGTTCAATCATTTGAAACATGGAAGAGTGACTAATTATGCATATTTCATTCAAAGGGTGATGAATAAATTTGGGACAAGAAAACTGGAGAAAATTTCCATAGAAACACTTCTTGTCATTGATGAGATAGTACATGATGATCCAAAGGAAGATGTCATCATTATCACTTCGCAGAAGGAGCACCCACCACCACCTCCAGTTGCAGAAGTACTTGCATCAGGAGAAGGAGCACTTGTGTCTTTGCAAGATGATCCTGAGATATTTACATTGGGTTCCCATGCATGATTCAGGAGATGCATGAGGAGGATGAGGGAGATAGAAGTGTTGGTACAATAAAAGAGGATCATACATCACCATTACCAGTATTTGAAGAAGCCATTGTACCGGCTAGAGAAACTCTTGTAGTTGTTCAATATGTTCTTGATATTCAACTGATCCAAGGTTTGAAAACATTTCCATCCCATCTTATTTCAATACCTCAACTTTAGATTTTTGGGGAAATGCCATCAGGGCAATTGCATAACCAAGGACTAGAGCACCTTACTGATTTGGAGCAGAAAACTATCATTGCGTAGAAGACCCTTGACTTGATCAAGGAGGAGATGTATATACATCCCTGTTTTTTATTTTCAAGCTACACACAACAATTTGTGTTGAAGTGTGGAGTTTCAGAGGATGGGATGAGCCTAGTGCTAATTAGTAGAATTTCAGGCTATGAGTTCAGCATGGTGTATGGTCATGAGACAACAGATGCACCATAATGTAGATAAACAACACTGTCACTAAGAAGCAGTGATGAGATGAGGACCCCATTATTCTTGGAGCATTCTGAGGACACCTTCACTCATGAAGCACTAGAGGGACAAATGATAGATGGTAGACATCCTGTGATGGATAACATTTTCCATTATCAGGATGGAGTTTTCTTGATGAGTATCTCACAACTCAAAAATAAATTTCTACCTACAAAATATATAGAGCCTCATGGGTTCTATCCAACCATTGATTGGAGGATCTCATGGAGAGACCTCAAGGAGGGTGCACTTCAACATCTTGTGGAATGCAAAGATTATCATCAGATTGAGGAGGATTGTATTCTACCTTGGGTGGATACCAAGTTGGAGCATGATATGATTCATCACCCATAGTGGGATGGATGGGTGAGGATGATGAGCAAGTGGTTGACAAGCCACTTGTAGATCTATTATATGGGGCAACAAGAAGCATGGCTGCGCTAGTTGCTTTTGGGTGAGTATGATTACTACCAAAAATTTCACATTTTTATGATCCATCCCTTGCATAGCACTAGTGTGATGCAGAAATAGGAGGCATGGCTATGCTAGTTATTGTTGAGAGAGTTTGTCCATCTCATGACATATACTATTTCAATGGGTGGATTATTGTTTGGGGCATTGTATAGAACTCACATTATGTGGCAATAGGGAGCTTGGTTATGTTGTTCTGATGTGACATTCTACATGTCAATCAGTATGTTGTTGCTCCATGACTCACATCATGATGATGTGAGGTGGTAGGAAGAATCCTTGTTTCTTTAGTTACTCTTTGGAGAGTATAGATTGATATTCTCCCATACTTTTCATCATGATGAGGTGGTATGGTAGTAAGAGACATTGTTGTGGTGGCTTCTCTTGAAAGAGTATGGTTCTCATACTTGGTTTGATGATGATATGGCATGGCAGTGGGAGGAATTGCTCTGGTTGTTACTGTTAGGAGAGTATGGTTTGACATGTTACATGTCCATCCATATGTCCCTACTTCTTATTTTTCACAGTTTTGATATGATGCTTGGAGCAAGCAAGGCCAATAGGGCCAAGGATGGGAACATGGAGAGATACATCATACTCCATGTAGCATGGGTTAGATAGATGGTTGATGAGTGGGGACTTTCCACTTGGGGAAGGAATCACTTCACTTCATATGTCTCATGTAGATAAGATGCTCTGTTACAACATATGGTTGCCACTTGGAGATTCATTGATGAGGAGGCATCTAACTACATATTTGGAAGCCATTCTAGACATTCTATAGAGGAAAATATGGAGCTAGGCATGCATATAACATTGAAGCAGATGGGGAGACCCCCGATATGAGGATGCCATTTGGAGGGAGATGGATTGTCGTAGCATCTAATTTTGCAGTTGCTTGAGGACAAGAAACATTTTTGTGAGGAGGACTGTAATATCCCCAATTTTCCATCAGTTAATTGGAATATTGAAGTTCTTTCGTTTTCTAATTAATTAAGTAAATAAGAGGGTGGAGGGACCCATAAACCCCATAGATGAATAAAATCCACTTTTTGTGTATGTATGTGGATTATTTAGAAATAGATCAACATTATGAAGTAGTGGAGAAGCTTATTAATAAAGGAAGAGTGGAGATCATGGATCATTAATAAGAAGATCATGGATATAGTGGAGGCGTCAAAATAAGATAATGGAGAAATAAAAGTAAGATCATAGAGAAATAGTGATGAAGTGATGGAGGAAGTGGTGCATTAAATGCACAAATGATGGAGAGAGTGGAAACTAGATGCAGAGATCATGGAGATCATGGAGAGACAACACAGTCTTCATGGAGGCTAGTGGCCACATGTGCAATGCAGTTATGAGGTCGGCCAAGGCTAGGGGAGGCTCACAAATCATAAAAGGAAGATGAGGGAAGTCACAGAAAGCAGATTTTAGAATTTCATTTTAGATCAGGATTTGTCATTTAACATTTTTGTGCACGCTTCAACTGTTTAGCTAAGTCTGCAGTGTTGTTTAGCACATGGGTGTTCTCGAGCGGGAATCCCTCCTTTACCCACGGGGGACTTCAAGTGCCTAATATGGGAAGGTTTCTTGAGTTTCTATTCATCATCATGCAGTGGTGCCACATTCATCCCCTCTCTACAGTATATTCAGATTCAGGAATTTCACATTCTTGCTTGAGGGTTTAAGAGGAGGAGGTTGTTTCTAGCATTTCAGCTAAGAAACTGGTGGAGGGTTCCTCCTTTCACCTTTTGATTTCAAATCAGTCTTCCAGGAGAATCATATTGACATCCGACATTAGGCCATCAGTCTACACCTCCATGCAGCAGCATTTCCATCAGGAATTGCACAGTCTAGTCCTGCAGATCTAGTGGAGGAAGGATGTTTCCAGTATTTCAGCTAGAAATACTGTGAGGGATCATCCCCTCACCTTGTTGAGATTATTTCCATCATTATTGAGATGAATTTTAGCATCTAGCATCAGTATATGGCTTCAACCTCCTTAAAAACACAATTATTTCCATCTATTATGTATTCAAAACTGCAATCTTGGGAGGAGGGAGGAGGAACCAAATCTCAAGCTTGTAGCTTGGAGATCTGAATAAGGGACCAACCCTTCATGGATTGAGTTAATTGTGTCATATTTCAGCCACCTTATCTTTATTTCATGTAGTAGATCTTCATACCTAGTAGTTATATAGTGCAAGCCCTAGAAGGGTGATTTTCCGAGATTGTAAGATCTGGAAATACTTTTTGGGTTATCATGGGTGTCCATCATAGAGCCTCGATCTAAAATCATGACATCATCAGAGCTCTGGAATAGATAGATCTACGCATTCCCTTTCAGGAACCAGTTATATTTCCACCATTTGCAGAAGGGACAGAAAAGTGTGGCCTCCATTAGTCCAGCAGTTATGAATGCATGCTTTGAGAGGACTTCAGGGTCACTCTAGCCTTCTTGTTTGGCTTGAGTGCTTCTATTTTTTTAACATTTTTTTAGTTGTATTTTCACCTCCTAATAATAAAATGGCTTAACTATTTTGTCTATTTGTATTGCGTATTTAGTTTATGTGTTCATTGTTGTAGTTTCTAGCTATTAAATGACAAATCCCATTTTCCCATTTTCGGATATTACATGACACCTCAGCATGTAAGTGTGGTTCAATGGAGATGGTGCAAGAAGAATTGAAGAAAAAAGGTTTGAAGATGATTGTAGTGGATGACCCTGGTGCCCATTGAAAGATGGCAAGACACATTTTGACCACTTTTGTCTTCAGATATTCTATCAAATAATTTACAGAGCTGTAACCATGTTTTTTGGAGAAAAAGAGTACATATTGCAAAATCTGGAAAACTTAGGCCACTTCGTAGCAAGCTCCGATCCTGAAGTTAAGTTTTCACTACGAACTCGTTGTAGAATGTTTTTGGGTAAAAATTCCAAAGAAATATTATGGCATGGGTGAATGAATGCATGTGTTTACCTTATTTTACCTAATGAATACCCTCCAATAGGGAGAAATGTCATAAAAAGTGCAGAAGGTGGTGAAATGAAAATGATACAAAAACTACGCTACGATCTTTCCTGTAAATGATTGTTTTAGTAGTCAACTTCAACTTCAATTTCTGACCAAATAAAAAATAATTTTGGAAAAATAAAGTAAATTTTTCTTCAGCACTATCCATATACAAAAAAATATCTCATATTTTGCAAATCCATCATGGTTTGGAAGTTATGCACTCATCTTTGAGGCCTATTTTTCAAAATTTTCACTAACCAGATTTGAGTAAAAATTTTAAAATTTGACTTGGAAGAGGTCTAGCTCAGCATCCACGTAGCATAATGACACATCAGTAGTCCAATACACACAAAAAATTAGTTGGTTGCATTTTATAATGATTATTAAAGGGATCTGTTGAGCTATTTAATGAACGAAGAGTCCTTTTTGTATTCAAACTCTACCAAATAGAAAATATCCCTAGGAAGTCTCCAAGTGATGTAATCCTATTTGAAATGGGTATTTGAGGTAGGAATTCAAAGCTAGCAAGGTTGAAAACTATTTATATGAGTCCTCATTCTATAAATGAGAGAGTTTTAGAGTTAGAGGGGGGTTGATGGATGTATATGACTATGCTACCATGTAATTTTCTTTCACACAACTAATACACAGTTGAAAAATACTTTGTTCACACCTGATATTCTGACTGGGTGCTTTTCTGTTTGTCTCCTTTATCTATTCAATGTTAATTCAACTTTCTCATACATAATTACTTGGAATTCATAAATCTTATGCTCCAACTTCCTTTATGTATTATGTTTTTTGTTAGAATTATTTTTGTAAGACCTCATGTTCCTCAGCCTCCATGAATGATGCTTGTTTGCAATTGAGTTTTCATGTTGACTCCATGACCATTGGTAGCCGTCACTCATCTTCCACTTGCAAAAAATCATCTAAAATACATTTAAGAGTTAGCCATATTTGTTCTAAGAATCCTTTATTGAATATCATACCTTTTCTTGAGATAGCCCTCTCTAGTTGGAAGGGATAACTTCCAACCCTAAGTTGTTTGAAGTAGTTATAGTAGAATGACTATTGAGTAGCCTAATTACTCTCAGTTTGGTTATAAAATTTTGGTGTGTCTGCTGGGAGACTGAAAGTCATATCATCCTGAGCGATTCTTGTCAAAGGAACTAAGCTCTTGAAGGTAGAAGGAGATCAGATAATTCGAAGGCTATACTTCTACCTTGGTGACTCCATTCTTGAAGAATTCAAAAATTCATAGCTTCATGGTTACACTACTAGGAAATGAGAGACGTAGATGCAACTACAATTTCTTCAAGGTATTCATGTGTGGAATTTTCAAAAAATTATGGATTTCCAAGTATTTTTCCCAACAATTTATATCTTTTAAGTATTTGCCCTAAGTTTGATGGAGAAGATTTAACCTTGAATTTAGATCATGTATCAAAGTTTTGTGACTTTACTAAGATCCTTAAAGCCAAACAAGAAGATGTATTCATTAGGATTTTATATGATTCATTCCAAGGAAAGTCTAAAAGCTCAGCAGAAAGGTTACTTGTTAGACCTGTTAAATCATTTTCAGTTTTTGGATTACTTTCTTGGAAACATGGATGGAGAAGTCAGAATTTGTGGCAGGCTCTCTTTCCATTTAGGAGTTCACAGGATGGTGCTATGATGTAGAAGTTGGTGAGAAATTTTCTTTATCACTATCTTTTTATCTAAACTCACATAAAGGAAATCCGGAAAATAAGATCATATTTTTAGATGAATTGGGTCATGAGCTTGAAAAAGAGATTGAAGATGTTGAAGCTCAAATTCAGTCTTATCATTTTCAAGATCATATTCAACCTGTTGAATTTTTTTTCCAGCCAAAACAAGCAGATGAACTATTGTCTTTTTGACATCAATATGGAGAAATATTTTTTTTTTAAAAATAGATCTGATGGCACACAACTGAACTTGTATGATGACATGGAAAAGAAGTGTGAAGTGTTCATCTATGAGGATTGATTTGCTAAAAAATTTTAAAATATTCATAAAAAATGTCATATATTTATTGATCCTATAGAAGACTATTGGAAAAAAATTTCAGCCTCAGTTTTTAGCCATGTCCTCTCTGTGAGAAATAGATTCATTTTCATTTGCCATTATATTTTCTAGTTTTGATTTTGTTGGTGCATATTCAAGTAGTCCTTTTATTTCAGAAGCAACTTGAATGGCTTCACTAGAATTTTTGTGTCATCTAATTCAGTGGTTTCTCAGCAGTATAGGGTAGGTAGGCCTATGTGTGACTAAACTCAAGTATTCTGACCATATTTTTAGCACGTACAGATTTATTTTTGAGCTTGGATTGCAATTTTCAACAAGTTTGAGCCCAAGGAGAAGGCCATAAAAGCTTCAAGAAGATTTCATCAAGTTCATAATTTTTCATTTTTCAATAAGGCACTAGAGCTGCTGGTTCTTTGTTGAACCATAGGGGTGAAAAATTCCCATTGGAGCCACTGTTATCCTTGATAACAACTAGGTTTGTCTAGGTTGTTCTTAGGTAAGTTAGGTTAGGTCATTAGGGTGAAATAAGGTCATGAAGTTTATTAGTTTTCAAAAAATGTACATATGTGGGGGTCTTAAAGTTCATCATTAAGGTGATAGGTGTCAATGTCAAATAATAATCCCAAAAATATCTCTTGCATAAGTAAAATTGGCCATTTCATGTAAATTTGGCACTTCTACACAAGTTTGTAGTGAAATTAGTGTAAAAAAATCAGAATTCGCTACAAGCTTGCCTAAAAACTTTGTTTTTACAATGAGATAAATATTGGGAATTTTTGAAGAATTTAATGTATTTTAGAGAGAATATGAGTCATCAAAAGAGTTGAGGAGTGTCATTGGGACACCTTTTGATGAAGATCACTTAGCAAAAGGATGACATGGCTGTCAGCACACCATTTTTTCCACCTCACCAATACACAACTCATCTTAAAATTCAGAATATAAGGACCTAAAATCTAGCATGAAAATTTTCCACCCAATCATGGTTTTTGACACCTCAGCATGTCAGTGTGGTTCAATGGAGATGGTGCAAGCAGAATTGAAGAAAAAGAGTTTGAAGATGATTGTAGTGGATGACCTTGTTGCCCCTTGAAAGATGGTAAGACACACTTTTTAACCAATTTTTTCTTAGGATATTCTATAAAATCATTTATGGACCTTTAAACATGTTTTTTGGAGATAAAGAGTAAAAATTGCAAAATCTAAAAAAGTTAGGCAAGTTCGTAGCAAGCTCCAGGCTTGAAGCCGAGTTTTCGCCACCAACTCACTGTAGAATGTTTTCAGGTAAAAATTCCAAAAAAATATCATGAAAGGGGTGAATGAATGCATGTGCTTACCTTATGTTATGTAATGAAGACCCTCCCATAGGCAGAAAATTCAGAAAAAGTGTAGAAGGTGGTGAGATTAAAACACTACAAAACAGGGGTGGAGTCTGGAGTCTGGAGTCTGGAGTCTGGAGTCTGGAGTGGATCTGTACTTCGTTTCAATTGCAAACGTGATGTTCCGCC